>JADRCD010155369.1:0-19709 GCA_019843815.1 Montemys delectorum | reverse complement strand
GTGTGTGTGTGTGTGTGTGTGTGTGTGTGTGTGTGTGTGTGTGTGTGTTGGGAGGGGGGCTCATTGTATAACCTATGCTGATCTTGAACTCATGGTAATCCTCCTGCCTCGGCCTTATAAGTGTTGGGATTACAGATGTGAGCTATTATATCTGGCAACCTGTTTCCTCCCTGAGCAAGTAACATAGATTCATAGCAAAAGGAAGACATTTTAAAACTGGAGGAAGAATTTTGGGTTTTTTTGGGGTTTTTTTTTTGTTTGTTTGTTTTTTTGAGACAGGATTTCTCTGTGTAGCTCTGGCTGTCCTGGAACTCACTCTATAGACCAGGCTAGCCTCGAGCTCAGAAATTCACCTGCCTCTGCCTCCCAAGTGCTGGGATTAAAGGCGTGTGCCACCACTGCCCGGTTGGAAGAAGAATTTTGGCTTCCCATAAACTAAACTTCATGATATCAGGGAAAAATTCAAAATGAGGAATTTTGCATGCTCCAGGTGTGTGCCGTGGTGGTTATGGAGAGACGGATGGCAGATGGACCGTTCTCCCTGTCATAGAGCCACTGCTAAAGCTCTGACCTCTAAACTCCTGTGCAGGCCTTGATCACTCAGACTCGAGCCAAGCAGGCAGCGACAATGAGTGAGGTGGAGTGGAGAGGCCGGACGGTTCCCGTGAAGATCGACAAAGTGAGGATCTTCCTACTGGGACTGGCCGACAACGAAGCCGCTATTGTCCAGGTGAGGAGGGGACCCTTGGTACTCCCCTGTGTGTTTGAAGGTCATCTTTGTGAAGTCAGGTATGAAGGGGTGACATTTACAGTGACAGTCATGGGAAAAGGAGCTCTAAGAGGCTGGCTCGCCGCAGAGGGCCACCCTAGGACAGCAGGGGCAGCTGCTGTCAGGCTCTTGGAGTCTGACCTGTGTCCCCGCCTCCTTGCCCTCAGGGCCACCCCTCATTCCTGGGCCATTCACAAGAGCCCAGGTGAACCAGAATATCTGGTTCTGTCTGTGGTCTGCACGTTAATGATCATACAGAGCTGTACTTGAAGCTACTCATTGGCGTAATTACTGCTTGTGGCTGTGAACAAGCAGATGTAGCCCCAAAGATAGGGATCCAGGAGTCCTCCTGCAGCAACAGCGAGGCCCCTTAGAATTCCTCCACAGGAGGTGAAGGGCATCTTTTAAAACACTGAGGTCCGTCGGCCTCTCAGGTCAGGCAGGAGCTGCTAGCGCCTGGCACGCACTGAGACTGCATTGCCACCTGCGCTGCTGAGCTGTTCCGCATCCAGACCTAACAGCCGCTTTCCACTAAGGCTGCTTTGGATCGGGAGCAGCTTTTTAACAATTGAAGGATTTCCTTCTGTGTTGCCCTGCGCCGAGTACTGCTCTGCCACTGTTTTTCCTAAAGTGGAGTGATACAACAGCACCAGGACATTTGCTTTTCTTAAACTAGAGGACTGGAGAGCTAACTTTTTTTTTCACGTTTATTTATTTTGTGAGTGGGCTCACACATAACATGTGTTTGGATTTTTGTCACTAAGGGCTGACATCTGGATAGACAGTCATAAAGCAGCTCAGGGGCTGGGGTGCAGCTCATGGGCAGCAAGTATACTCATGCTGGAGGCCTCAGAGCAGTCCCTAGCACCAGGAGGGAAAAGCAGTTCAGGATTGACCAAGGTTTTGATGATCCCGGGAAGAAAAAAAGTAAAGTGACCATATTCCAATCTAGCCAACCGTTGTCAGTTTGTTTAAGTCAAGAGTTTGTGTGTTCATAGAATGAAATGAGTATGCTCTAGTTACTGTCTGTCTCATCATGCAGATAATAGCAGGTGTGCCTCTTAAAGCCCGAGTGTTGTCTGCCATCAGACTCACACTGCACGGGGGTCATGCACCTTAAGGGACGAAGCAGCAAAGCTTTGCTACATGAAGAGGTTTTGCTGTCTAGTCAGTTCCGGTTTTTCAGGGCTGAGATCAGACCCACACCCTAAACTGTACTAGGCAGTGGCTCCGCCGTGGAGCTCCACCTCAGCCTGCTCCATGGTTTGGTTTGTTTGAAATAGGTTCTCATTCTGAAGCCTGGAAGTAGACCAGGCTGGCTTCAAACTCACAGGCAGTGAGTTTGGGATTAAAGGCCTGGGGGGGCCACTCTTGGCTTTCTCCCTGCTTTTTTTTTTTGACTTTTTGAGACAGATTTCTGTGTAGCCCTGGCTGTTCTGAAACTCACTTTGTAGACAGGCTGGCCTCGAACTCCCAGAGACCTACCTTTCTCTGTCTCCTGAGTGCTGGGATCAAAGAGTTTTTTTTCTATGTTTTTAATTACTATTGAGAATAGAGTTCTCAAACAAAGAATGCTGTCTTAAGTTTTAAACTCATGTGTGGGGGCCGCATGTGCACATGTGGTGGCAAGCACCCTCTAAGCCTACCACCAGGGAGGCTGAAACAGGCAGCCTACACTGTGACAGCCTGTCTTGAAATAAGTAGGTTCGGTCTGTTTGTGAGTGAATAGCTATTCAGTTCAGCCTCCTGCAGGAGAATGCCAGCGTTGGTGGCTTGGCCTTCTGCATAGACTGCACGTGAGCTGCCAACAGGTGATTCCACGGGAGCGCAAGCTCTGTAGTATGGCTGCTCTGTCTTGTGACACTTTCCAAAGGTTCCCCAACTCACCTAAGGGCCGTGTGTGTGTGTGTGTGTACACGAGTGTACACGTGAGTTTGTTTTGTTTCTTGGAACTTGCAGGAGATCCACCTACTTCTGCCTCCCTAGCACTGGGACTAAAAGTGTGCGCTACCATGCCTGGCTTCATTTTTTTTTTTTTTTTTAAGATTTATTTATTTATTTTATGTGTATGAGTACACTGTAGCTGTACAGATGGCCGTGAGCTATCGTGTGTGGCTGCTGGGAATTGAACTCAGGACCTTTGCCGGCCCCACTTGCTCCGCCCCATTTGCTCGCTCCGGCATAATTCACTGTAGCTGTCTTCAGACACACCAGAAGAGGGCATCAGATCTCATTACAGGTGGTTGTGAGCCACCATGTGGTTGCTGGGATTTGAACTCAGGACCTTCGGAAGAGCAGTCAGTGCTCTTACCCGCTGAGCCATCTCGCCAGCCCCTCATTTTATATTCTTAGTACTTACTCAGTCCCTAGTGGTCTCTAGCAGTAGTGCTGTGAGGTTATTTTGGGGCAGCTCGTTTTGAGAGATTTTAAATATTTGCATGCTTGATCATTTATACCCTATTCAATTCTGGGGGGAAAATCCAACAAACCTGTTTTCATTTTGTTTGTTATATTTATTATTACATTATAAATGTACTTTTGTGGGGAAGGGGAGATGTGAGTCAGAGGACAGCCTGAGAAAAAAGTGAGTCCCCTTCCTCCGACATACGAGTCCCAATGGTTGGACTTAGCTGTGAGGCTCCCCTTCACCAGGAGACCTGACCCAGCTGTTTGGAGTCTGAGTGCAATGGACAGCATTTACCTTCCCTCCCCACCCCCATTTTTTTTTAAATAAAGTTTTCAGGGTTTTGGGAGTTTTTTGTTTGTTTGTTTGTTTTTGTTTTTTTGAGAAGGATTCCTCTGTTTAGCCCTGGCTGCCCTGGAACTCACTCTGTAGACCAGGCTGGCCTCGAACTCAGAAATCTACCTGTCTCTGCCTCCCAAGTGCTGGGATTAAAGGCGTGCCCTACCACTGCCTGGCTTTCAAGCTTTTTTATTTTTTAATTAAAGATTTATTTATTATACATAAGTACACTGTAGCTGTCTTCAGACACACCAGAAGAGGGCGCCAGATCTCATTACAGGTGGTTGTGAATCACCAAGTGGTTGCTAGGAATTGAACTCAGGACCTCTGGAAGAGCAATCAGTGCTCTTAACAGCTAAGCCATCTCTCCAGGCTCCCCCCCCCCCCCCCTTTTTTTAAAGAAAAGAAACAACAACAAGAAAAGCCCAACCTTTCTTTATTTTCTAGTGTTTTTTTTCTTCTGACCCTCTCTCTCAGGCTGGATGAGACTTGGTTCCTATCCCCATTATTTTCCTGTGAGTGTGGTGGAGAATGTGCTTGCCTGTGAGTCTCTTAGTCACACACTGCCATCTCCCCAAAATTCCTGTCAACCAGTGACAACCACCCAGCTGTGTCTGTAATAGCAGGCAACACTGTGGCGAAGTGTTCCTGCACTGGCTGGCCCAGAGGCATCACTGGAGAAGAAAGCCTGGAGCGGGCCCTATTGTTTGGAGTTTCGTTGATTGATTGAGACTAGCAGGCAGGTCATCATTTCCAGGCTTCAGACACTGTGCCATTGGCACACTGGGAACAGAGTCCAGCCGGGCCACATGTTTTTATGTAGGGAATGTGTATGCCATTCATTGTGTACTGGCTCCGTAGCAGATGTGGCAGGCTGGGGTGTGGAGTGAGGACTCCTGCCCCTGCATGTTGAAAGGTGTGTCTCCTTTTGGGAGTCATCTTGGCATCAAGTATAGGGTCTAGCGTAAATGGGAGCAGTAAATCTATGAAGACTTCCTGTTTGGAGACATTTGGCCCTAGGCAGGAAGATCTGTGGCAAGTGCTCAGATACTGGTGGTCTCTGAGTCACTCAACATCTGTGGGCGGCATGTGAAAAACATCCCACTAAGTCCTTCCCTTCAGACAGACCTTTTCCTTGGTTGTTGTGGAATATCTTCCTAAATCCTTACTGAGACATAGAAGTTTGTCTTAACACTCTGGTGCCGACTTGACCATGGGGCAGTGACGAGGCTTAGCATTCTGCCATCCTTTTTTCTTTCTTTCTTTTTTTTTTTTTTTTTTTTTTTTTTTTTTTTTTTTTTTTTTTTTTTAGTAGAGAATAGAGTTTATTCAGGGCACGTGGAGGGGAGTTGAGAACGTAGTAGAGACCAAGAAAGGCAGAGAGAGGGAGTAGAGGCCGGCCATGAGCACTAGAGAGAGAGGGGAGGAATGGAGGGTGGGGGGTCAGGAGGGAGAGCTAGAGCGAGAAGTCAAGAACACATCCTTTGATTTTTAAATTTGAACGTTTCTTACCGGTAGGAAAGAAGACAGATCCTCACTTATTGCCCATTGCCAGACAGCTTAGCTTCACCCATCCGAAGCAGTGCTGCCATGAATTTGTGGGGTCTCGGGCTGGTGTCACCCTTCTGTGGTGACTCTCCAGGTCCTTAAATGGCTCCACGGGGGCCACCTGCCTTACTTAGTTCCACAGTTCCTCTGAGACCTCAGCCTCTCACGAGGTGATGGAGAGGAGCCTCTGGAGTCGCAGTGGACAGGACAGCACCTCGAGTGTATGCTCTATGCAAAGTACCTAGATGGGTTTTTGTTTGTTTGTTTGGTTGGTTGGTTTTTCTTTTTTTTTTTGTTTTGGGGATTAAAGGCGTGTGCCACCACTGCCCAGCTAGTACCTAGATGTTTAGTCCCAGCAGTACATGCTGATGCCCACTGCCTGGTGGACCGTGGCTAGAGCACATGTCCATCCTGCACATCAGTTGGACAGCAGGCACTGCTCTGGTGGGAAGTGAGCTAGCTGATGGGGCTGCGTTTGCCTTCAAGGTACGGGAGGCCATGCCCCTGGTCAGTTTCCCAAGTTAGGAGCAGGAAAGTCAAGTGGCCCATAACTGCAAGTGTCTTTGTGGTATATATTGGGCAATTTACAGATATTTCTTTACATTAGAAAGTAGGAAAAACACAGAGGTCTTCAGAAACTTACCTGAGCTCCTTCGCCTCTCACAGGAGTAGGCGGTGTTGTGGGCGGGCTTCGGTGTTGTGGGCGGGCTTCTGTGCTTCCTGAGAGGCCAGTTGAAGGCTGATGTTTTCCCAGGTTGTCTGTTCTGTGGAGAGTCCAACATAACCGTGGAATGCTGGCGCTTTCACTTCAGTGGGTCTGCTGGTGGCACGGGGCCACCTGCTTTCTGCCTTTTGTGGCTTCCCTGCTCGGTCAGATTCTTTAGGACGATAACATGGTGTGGCAGGCATTCAGTTAATGAATCACTGTCATTTATCCAAGCAGTGTATTGAGGGTGACGCCTAGTACTGGGTGAAAACTGTCACCTCTTTTTTGTCAACCATTTCTGCCTAGAAGTCGTTCTCAAAGAGTTGGCCATGTACAACATTAGACCCAGAATGTCTAGAGGAGACAACTCAGTCTTATATTTAGGAGAAAGATCTTTCTGGTTGGATATTGATTAGAAATATCTTGCTCTGGGCAGTGGTGGCGCACACCTTTAATCCCAACACTTGGGAGGCAAAGGCAGGCAGATTTCTGAGTTCGAGGCTAGCCTGGTCTACAGAGTGAGTTCCAGGACAACCAGGGCTATACAGAGAAACCCTGTCTCAAAAAACAAAACAAAACAAAAAAAACAAAGACAAAACAAAAAACAAAACATAAGTATTTGCTCAAATCTGAAAAAAATCAGAAACTGCAGATTGGCTCATTGTTTGTATAAAGGTTTGCAGCCGTAGCCTCGGAGCCATGTGATGCCCCTTGAGGAGTTTGGCCGGGCCTGTTCACAGAAGATTGTTATGTAGGTGGGCTGTTGACTGTTGGCATTCCCTCACTGAGGGGGGATGCCAGTGGGGTCCTAGGACCCGCACCTGAGTGTCAGCCTCCCCTGTCAGGGATGGCTGCAGGTCATGTGCAGTTCTGTCCTTGGGGACAGCTCAGGGCCTTGGGGAAAGACTAAGGGTGGGGACCCTATCTCCTCAGGCTTGGGGGAGTCATCCCCCCACTCAGTGCAGACCTTTCTTCATGGCAGCTTTAAGGTCACTCACTCTTGCCTCTAGCCTCTCACCCATTGCTCTGCTTCTCCAGAGTGAACTTTCGCAGTCACTGGGACGGGGTCGGGGGGGGGGGGAAGGATGGTTTCATCTAGGGAAGGGGGGGTTTTGTTTTTGTTTTTTTCGAGACAGGATTTCTCTGTGTAGCCCTGGCTGTCCTGGAACTCACTCTGTAGACCAGGCTGGCCTCGAACTCAGAAATCCACCTGCCTCTGCCTCCCAAGTGCTGGGATCAAAGGTGTGCGCCACCACTGCCCGGCTCTAGGGAAGGAGTTTTAACAGTAAAGGACAGTTCTGTTGGCATGTAACAGCCTGACAACAGAAAAGGGGAAAATCTTTGGTGTACTGTCTTCATTGTGAGGAGACAGCACCTTAAGGGAATCTGTGAGCTTCCCTAGGGCTGCTAGCCCTTAGCAGAGTCGGAGTAACTGGAAGTAAGATGAGCTATGGAAGACACTCAGAGCACCAGAGCCCTGGCAGCTGACGGTGCCCACAGACGGGGCTCTTCTCAGTGTGCTCGAGTTTTCTCTCTCCTTCCCACTGCAGTGAGTGATGGGTAAGAGTGTCCTATGCACGGTGACTCGTGAAAGGCTGTTAGGGCTGGAGGTAAGATCAGCTGCTGCGCTCAGGACCCAGGCTCAGATCCCCGCACACTGTTGGGTGGCTCCCAACTCTAGCTCCAGGGAATCTGCCGCCTCCTTTTGGCCTCCATGGGCCCCTGTACTCATGCACGTACACACAGAACTTTTAATGGATTGTGGGGAAGGGGAGTGTGCACATGTAGGGGGAGGATGAGGTTACTGCCGTGCCTCCTCCAGGCTGCTCGAAACAGTCTCTCGCTCCATTTTGCCACTGTGTAGGCTGAAAGTGAAGAAACGAAGGAGCGTCTGTTCGAGTCCATGCTCAGCGAGTGCCGAGATGCGCTCCAGGCCGTGAGGGAAGAGCTCAAGCCTGATCAGGTCAGTCCATCTCCTGCCGTGTGCTGGGTCCTCTGTCTTTACCCAGTCTGTGCTGCTCGCTTGTAAGCAGCAGAGGCCTCTGGGCTCCAGTTTACACGTCATTCTCTTGGCCATTCTTTAGTCATCCAGTGGTCTCAGCTGCTTGTCTCCAGGGGCGCCGCCTTTCCTATGGCACCTAATGGTGCCATGACTGAGGCCCTTTCGGGCCTCTGGACTGAAAACCTAAGAACCACTTCATACCACACCCCCTGTCTCCCTCATGTTGTGTCCCCAGTAGATGATTCCGCATGTTTGTTGGTCTTCTGTTGATGCAGAATCTAACTGTGTAGCCCAGGATGGATTCCAATTCACGCCTCCTGCCTCAGCCTGCGGAGAGCTGGGTTTGCAGTTGAAGCCATGACTGGTTTCCACCTGTTTTGTTTGTTTGTTTGTTTGTTTGTTTTGTTTTGTTTTGTTTTTTTAAGACAGCGTTTCTCTGCATAGCCCTGGCTGTCCTGGAACTCACTCTGTAGTCCAGGCTGGCCTCAAGGTCAGAAATCCACCTGCCTCTGCCTCCCAAATGCTGAGATTAAAGGCGTGTGCCACCACTGCCCGGCTCCACCTGTTCTTAAATGGCATTTTAACTTATACTGAGGTGGCTCTAAAGGTGAGGTGGTGCACACTTGTAATTGTAACATTCTGTAGGCAGAGGCAGGAGGACTGCCAGTTTGGTAATTGAAAAACACTTAGTTTACACCTAGAGTCTTTTCTACTGTGTGCAGTAGCATCTCTATGGATGCTGGAGGTTAAGGATGTGGGTGGCTTAGGGGACTGATCCCCAGCCTCGCTCACACTGGACACACACGGTCTAAAGCAGAGAGGCTGTGGTCTCACTGCTTTTTTTGTTTTGTGGTTTACTATATGTAGAACCTAGGACTTTGTGCATGCTAGGCAAGTCTTGTGGGTTTTTTTTTTTTTAAAAATTTGAGCCAAGATCTCACTAAATTCCCAGACTGTAATCAAACTCAGGTTCTTCTGTCTCAGTCTTGTGATAGTCACCACTGCCTGTGTGTGCTGCACCTGACAGGACTGTCTGACTGTAGAGTTTGGGACAGGACAGAAGCCTCAGCTGGTGTTGGCAGCATCTGTCAAGGCCAGGTGTTGACTGACAGTGGCATCGGGTAATCTTGTCGTGCTGTTAATGGATCCCTGAGGGCACGGCAGGCAGGCAGTTGGTGGCCCAGCAGGCACTTGATGGTAGTTGAAGAGCATTGAGAGCCAAGGCCAAGAGTTGTACTTTTTACCTTTTCAGAAACAGAGAGACTATACCCTTGATGGAGAGTCGGGGAAGGTGTCCAACCTCCAGTACCTGCACAGGTGAGTTTGACTTCCGTGTGTGCTTATGCAGTTATATTTTTAAACTTTATTTTGTATATACAGTGGCCTGTGTGCATATCTGTGCAGTGCATGTGTCCCTGCTCCTGGAGGCCAGAGGACGGAGTTGAGTCCCCTGGACCTAGCTGGAGTTACAGATGGTTGTGAGCTGTCATGGGGGTGCTGGGACTTTAACCCTGGTCTGCTGCGAGAGCACCCGTGCTCTAAGCACCTGTCTAACTCTTGAGCCCTCAGCTTCCTTTTTTCTTTGCTTGTTTATTTGAGGCAGAGTCTCTCTACATAACCCTGGCTATTCTAGAATTCACTGTGTAGACCAGGCTAGCTTCAGATTCATAGAGACCCTCCTGTCTCTGCCATCTCCTCCCAGATGAGGTGCCCAGGTGAGTGCAGCAATGCTATCTCACTGGTAGCCTAGGCTGGCCTCAAACTCTTGGGACTCCTTGTGCCTCGGTCTTGAGCATGGTGAAATTTGAGGTACGGACCACCACAGCCAGCCTCTGAGAGTAACTTTGGAGCCTCTGTGACCTAGGGCTCAACTCCCTTCAGCTCCCAAGCTCTGCAGTTCATATCACTTTCACATTTAATAATTTCAGCTCAGTTGACTTCCACCTGCAAGCCTCTGAGTGAGAGCGGGGTCTGCCTGGCTCCTTCTGTGCGAGCACTAGACAACGCCCTGTCTGCCTGGTGGCTGATTCTCTCCCCCTCTGCATTTGCTGCTGCTGCTGCTACTTGTGTAGTAACACAATAGTTGTCTTCCCCAGGGTTCTGTGCTTGTGTGGACACACTTGCACGCACACACTCCTCCCTTGTCACACTTGGTCTCCATTCTTGGGAGTTTGGTATTTGTAGATGTCAAATTGACTGTCAGATGACTCAGATACTTGGCATGTCACTCAGGGTTCACCATAGATGTTATCTGTTTAGTCAGCCTGCGGAGAAAGAGGCTCCTGGAGAGCTTTACCTTTGCATCAGTGTAGTTTAGAGCCCCAGAGTCAGAGTCGAGCTCACCTGACCTGGAGCAGGGCCCCTGAACCCTCACCTCCGCTCAGACTGAGGACACATGGAACACCTTCCCTGCTTCAGCGCTGGCTGGTTCAGGGTGTGGCTCTCCACTCTCTTCAGATGTCTGTGGTTGAGAGGGCAGCTTTGGGGCAGAAGTGACAAGTCAGGAATCAGGTAGACTTTGTGTTTTTGTAAATGTTGTAAACCTATGTTGTAAACCTGCTTGTGTGTAATAGGAAAATCTTTTAGGAACATCTCTCCTGTACTCAACACCTGTTTTCAAATTCAACATATTCAGTTATTTTAACATTCTTTGCATATTTACTTTTTTTAATCTCTCAAAATGTAGCTGGTCTTGACTTGGTCACTTGTATGCCTAGTGTAGCCTCTCCTGCTCTGCACATGCTCCACTGAGCTGTGTCCTCTCTGTACCTTCTCACTTCTCATTCATGTGTGGTCTCTTAAAGCAGCCCCTGTGACTAGTGGGAGTGGGGCCACGGGTGACAGCATGCTGTCCTGTGTCAGCCCTGCAGCTTTCTGATGACGAGCGGTGTCTTCTGAAACTGGGAGCTTGTGGCTTTGGGAAAGGGTGTGGAGGAACAGGTGGCCCTGCTCTGTGATACTCCGCACCCATCACCCCTGGGTCAGTTTCCAGAGCGTGAGCCTCTGTGAGTGTAACCTGAGCTGCTGTGTGGTGTGTTGCAGCTACCTGACCTACATCAAGCTGTCAACAGCAATCAGGCGAAACGAGAACATGGCTAAAGGCTTGCATAGGGCTCTGCTGCAGCAGCAGCCAGAAGATGACAGCAAGCGCTCTCCCAGGCCGCAGGACCTCATCCGGCTCTATGACATCATTCTGCAGGTAACACCTTGGGACTAGAAAGGCAGCACTCCTCTGCCATTTGAACACAAAATGATTTGGGTAGTGAAGGGCTTTTGAGAGCCTAGGGCAACTAGTTGGTAGTGGAAGGCAAAGAAAGGTCTGTGGTAATTCACAGCCTAGTGTTCCGTATTTCAGGCGCTTTAAGGGGTAGAGACCTGTGCATCTGTAGACATTCACTTAGTGCTTTCACTGTGTAAGATACTCTGCTGGTGCTAGGGCATCCAGAGGCCTGAATCCACATGTGTCAGCCTGCTGGTCACTTAGTAAGCTTGCCTCATTAAGCCCGGCCTGGTGAGTTGTACCTGTGCCCTAACACGTGGGATCCAATGGGTTCAAGGTCAGCCTGAGCTGTATAATCTCCAGAAAAATGAACAGGGATTGGGGGCTGGGGAGGCAGCCCAGGAGAGGACTCGCTGCCAGGACCGCTAGGTCCTCACTCAACATCCATGTAAAAAGCCAGGCCAGCAGCGAGGACCTGGAATCCCAGCACTGGGGAGGCAAAGACAGGACTTGATGGCCAGACAGTCTAGCAAAGTGGGTGAGAGCATCTCGACAAATGAGGTCAGGGAGGGGTCTAAAGGACGAGTCCACAGTTAGGAGTGCTTGCTCTGACGGTGATTAAGAGCATTACCAGCTCTTGCAGGGGACAGGAGTTGGGTTTCCAGCACCAATGCAGGTGTTCACAACTGTGTCACTCCAAGGAGTCCAACATCCTTTTCTGGCCTCCATGAGCCTCCACTCTTTAATAACAACAGTACTGGACTGGAGAGTTGGCTCAGTGGTTAAGAGCACTGACTACTTTTCCAGAAGTCCTGAGTTCAAATCCCAGCACCCACATGGTGGCTCACAACCATCTGTAATGGGTTGCGTGTAGTTTTATGGACCACCTTTAGCTCCAGGAGGTGACTGCACTACCAGCCCCCGCCTGGCTTCCTTTGAATCCAAGGATAAAAGATACCCCCTTCCTGATTCCAAGAAGATATTGACAGATCAAGAACCAATTGGGGAACAGGACCTTAGCCTCGGGTCGGCATCCTTCACCCATGGGTTCCAGTGCCCTCTTCTGATGTGTCTGCAGACACCTACAGTGTACTCATGTACATAAAATAAATAATTACAAACCAGCAATGATGCTGAAGACAGTTTCAAAGCACGGTGGCATACACCCGTAATCCCAGCACTCCAGAGGCAGAGGCAGGTGGGTCTCTGAGGTATAGGGCAGCCTGGGCTACATAGATAGACCCTGCACCCTTGCTCCTCTTCAGATAACCTGAGTTTGGTTCCCAGAACTCAAGTCAGATGGCTCCCAATTACCTGAACTCCAACAGCTGAGCATCTAAAACCCTTTTTTGGTCTCTTTGGTCACCGCACATGTGGCAGACACAAACACATAAGTAAAAACATCCTGAAAAAAAAAAAAGATGACACCAGGTGTCAGGTGTGCAGGTGTGAGGGGTGCAGGTGTGAGGAGTGCAGGTGTGAGGTGTGCGCCTTTAAGCCCAGCACTGGAGAGGCAGAGGCAGCTGGATCCTTGCACATAGTGAACTCCAGGATAGCCAGGGCTACATAATAGAGAGACCCTGTCTCCAAAGGAAAGGAAAGAAGGGAAGAAGGGAAGGGAAAAAGAAAAAGAAAAAGGAAAGAAATTAAACAGAGACCAGTTGAGGAAAATACCCAGTTTTGACCTCTGGCTCCATGTGCATATGCACACGTGTGTACATACATGTAAGTACATGCATACACACAAGCTGACTGTCACCGTCAAGTGGGTGCAGGTTTTTCCGTCCATGTGGTCCAGGAAGTCTCTAAAGGTTGGTGAGAGGTGGGTTGAGTGGTGAGGGACAAGTGTGTTTTTGGTGACAGTGGGTACACGGCTGCCAGGCACCCCTCACTGACTTCCTAGAAGGTCTTTTGACAAGATCCATCTGGGGCTTCTCGTGGATTTTCTTCTTTCATCTGTTGTACAGAATCTGGTGGAGTTGCTGCAGCTTCCTGGCTTAGAAGAGGACAGAACCTTCCAGAAAGAGATAGGCCTCAAGACCCTGGTGTTCAAAGCTTACAGGTAACATCCGTCAGAGTTAGAAGGCTGTGCATCCCAGCACTAAGCTCCATGGCTCGTGGCTCACAGGTCATTTACAGTGAGCTACGCTGCCGAGCTATGCAGGGGCTCTTAGCCCAGTGTGTTTAAAGGAAACCCTTGGCAGAGATGGCAGCCAAGAGTGTCCAGAGTTTTTCATCGAAGCTTCTGATAGACTTTGGAGTTAGCCCTAGATTCTGTCTCCTCTCCAGTAGAAGCTCTTGAGAGAGCCACAGGTTGCAAAGGCATTGGCAAAGTAAGGCAGCCAGGTCGGGAGTCTGAGCTGAACTGGGGAAACTGAGTGCCTCAGATCCTCACACAAGAGCAGAGTCTCGGTGTGGCTCACTTGAGAGTGACTGCTCACAAGGACAGGGGTGTAGGCAGACGGCAGAGGAGAGTGTGCGTGTCATCTCTTGGTCTCCCTAGGCTGCCCTGTCCCTATGCTGCCCATGCCCCTTCTGTTATGTCAGGGGCAGCGCTAAAGCTCTGTTGGCCCTGTAGAATTTTGGTGTGATTTGTTGAAAAGCTATGGTTAGAGATGAATAGATAGTTGTGGTGTAGACATGTAGAAGCAACGAGCAGAGTTCTGTTGATGCAGTTAGCACTCCTCTCTCACCTGCCTCTAGTTGCCACCATCCTGGGGAGCTGCCTCCTCTGACATCAGTCATTGAAAGACAGTGACTTGTGTTGGACCTGCAGAGCCATCTGAAATTGCTGGGACACTTGGCAGTTTGCCTGCAGAGGGCTAGGGTGGGTTTCGCAAGCAATGATCCCGAGTTAAGAATCCTGTTTCTAGCTTTAACATAAAGCCTGGCAGCGAGGACAGCCCCGGCGTTGGGCAACCTTTGCTTTAAACAGCAACTCTCCCCGTCAGGTGTTTCTTCATTGCTCAGTCCTATGTGCTGGTGAAGAAATGGAGCGAAGCCCTCGTCCTTTATGACAGAGTTCTCAAATATGCAAATGAAGTGAGTTCCCATGGGGGAGCCTTCAAGAACAGCCTGAAGGTGAGCTGGTGACCTCCCCATGTTTCTGAGTGCTAGTGAGGGGTTCAGGGATTGTGGCAGTGCAGCCCTTCTTCTCCCTTCATCTTGAGTCACTGCACTATAGCCTACCCTGATCTGGGCCTGAAGAGGCTTAGGCGGGACAGAAAGCCATTCCATGGAACTCGTGCAGGACACACCCATAACCCTTGCCCTATAGGCTGAGGCTGCAGAGCAAGCTCAGAGGCCACAGCAAAAGCCTGTCTGCGGGAATAGGGTGGAGAATGTCACTGCTGCTTGTAGAGAAGCAAACCCCACGTATTGTCCTCAGATTGGCCACTCACTAAAATCACCTGGCAATTTAAAAAGCTGTGTCCCCATCAGAGTGCCTCTGACTGGTGTGAGATCTGGAATGGACAAGAGATTTCACAGCCTGACTCTATACCTACCCTTTGTTCTTGGGGGTGTGGCTAGCACAGCCTTTACCCTTATCATGGTTCAGGGCTCTCATTTGTCAAATGCAAGTTCAGAGTGGCCACCCCAGAGTGCTCCTGACGTTTGAATTCACAGGTGTGTACACCCTGGATGTCAGCTTGCACTCAGCTCAACAGCAGATGTTGCTTGTGAGCATTGCTCCCGGTGTGTCAGCCTTTCCCACTTGGAAGAAGCCAGGCCAATGTTGGTATTGGTTTCTGATGTTTGTGGAGATGGGGTCTCCAGGTTGGTCTCAAACTCACTGTGTGACTGAGGCTGGCCTTGAACTCTTGGTTCTCTTTGCCTCTACCTCCCAAGAGCTAGGATTAGCCACCAGACCCAGCATGTGTTGGGTTTTTTGTTTTTCTTTTTTATAGTAGAGACATTTTTAAAAATAGAGACTTTTTGTTGTTGTTGTTGTTGTTGGTTTTGTTTTTCGAGACAGGGGTTTCTCTGTGTAGCCCTTACTCTCCTGGAACTCCTTTATGGACCAGACTATCCTTGAACTCACAAAAGATCTGCTGCCTGCATTTTTTTTTTTTTTTAAGTCTAAATATGCTGAGACCCCAGTGGAATCAGCTCCCACAGGCCTGCGCTGCTCACTGCTCCACCTGGCCTGCTACTGACTGTACTCTCTGTTACTGCAGGACCTGCCTGACGTGCAAGAGCTCATCACTCAAGTGCGGTCAGAGAAGTGCTCGCTGCAGGCTGCAGCCATCCTGGGTGAGCCACCTCCCTGGTCTTGGCTGGGTCCCCAGACTCTCTTCTGCTACTCTTCTTCCACACCCAACACCAATGTTTTACCATAAAAAGCATTGTTTCGGTTAATCTCTTAAGCTTGCCATTTCCGAGCCTTATTGCCTGCCAAGCTAGGCACTGAGCTGTGCAGAGGAATTTGGAAAACATCGTCCCTTCTCCTTAGCATCTTACAAACTCTGCTGCTGCTGTGGTTGGGCACAGTGGATCCTCGCGGCCTTCCTACTGACTAGCTTTACTTGGGCTGTAGAGCCCTGTTTACCACTGATGAAAAGCCATACTGTGGCAGGAATGTACAAAGTCCCTACTCTTACTAAATCCCTGTGGAATTTTCAGATGCAAACGACTCCCATCAAACAGACACCTCGTCCCAAGTCAAAGACAATACGGTAAGGCCAGCTGTGGCATCTGAGGGGTAGGGGAGCATTCTGTCTCTGGGTCTATGCACCCCTGCTGCTTCTTCCCTTTTCTTACCCAGACACCTACAAACTACTCAATGGCTTGTTGGTGGTCCATATGCCCTAGGGAAATGGAGGAAGGTCCCTCCAAGTTACTCCATGCCAGTAACTAATGTTGGGGCTGGAGAGATGGCTAAGCGGTCAGTGGCTCTGAGGAGACCCAGGTCTGATTTCAGGTGCCCACTGGGGTGGGCCTTCTGATTGATGTTTTGGTCTGTCTTCCAGCCTCTGGTTGAACGGTTTGAGACCTTTTGCCTGGACCCTTCCCTCGTCACCAAACAAGCCAACCTCGTGCACTTCCCACCAGGATTCCAGCCCATCCCTTGCAAGCCTTTGTTCTTTGACCTGGCCCTCAACCATGTGGCCTTCCCACCCCTTGAGGACAAACTGGAGCAGAAGGCCAAGAGCGGCCTCACAGGCTACATCAAGGGCATCTTTGGTTTCAGGAGCTAACCAGGCTCTTCCTCAGGGGCAGGGAGGTCCTGACTTACTCTGTGTGAGACAGACCAGACAAGTCCATGGCATTAAACCCAGTTCTGCATTGGCTGGGGCGGAGCCCAGCACCCTCAGCCCTGCCGCCGTTCATCTTGTGTTTGTGACTTACTTTTGTAGCCTGTCATCTTCTGGGCCCAGAGTCAGGGTCTCTGTCCCCTGTGCCTCCTGGGGACTGCTGCTGTCCTGCCCTTGTAAGCCATGGCTGGTCACTTTTGGTCAATATGTGTTCGGGATCCACACCAGGCTTGGGGGCTTGGGAGTGTTTTGTCTGTCATGTGTCCTCAGTCCCATGGATTTGAAACGACTCCTCCTTGCTGTGAGCGTCCAGAGTCTCCTGAAGTTTGTCGATGACTGAAACATGGGCAGTGTCACCCAGAGTTGGTCAGCCTTACCCCTTCTCCGAGAACAAGCAGAGCGCTCTATTTTTAACTATGTTACACTCGTAAATGACGAAACCAAATCTTCTATTAAAAGGCAAAGATGATGGAGACTGTGCCTGTTCTTTGCTTGCCCTCCCTCACCCCCACCCACTCTCCCGGGGCCTGGTTGAATGGCCACAAGGGCAAGTGTGCGCTGCTCTGCCTTGCTGGCAGCCAGATGTGGCTTATGCCTAGTGTGCCTTAGAGGCTGTTGTCTGTGTCCCCATCTGTGAGCCTAGACGCCGCCCACTTTCTTCTTCGTTCCTCCTCTTCACCTGTGGCTGTGAACTTTGCTTTTGCTTTGACATATGGACATACTTTTCTTTCTTTCTTTCTTTCTTTCTTTCTTTTTTTTTTTTTTTTGGTTTTTCAAGACAGAGTTTCTCTGTGTAGCCCTGGCTGTCCTGGAACTCACTCTGTAGACCAGGCTGGCCTCAAACTCAGAAATCCGCCTGCCTCTGCCTCCCAAGTGCTGGGATTAAAGGCCTGCGCCACCACTGCCTGGCCATACTTTTCTTTAGTTTCCATGAGAGATCCAGTAACAGCCATCACAAAAAGCAATGTAAGAAAGAGTAAACCTAGTGTGAACCTACGGTACATAGCTACCTCTCCGGCCCTTTGGAAAGCAAAGGACCGCCAGGAGTGAATTCAGACCAGAGCAAGCTGGATAGCATGAGGGCGGGCGGAGGCTGAGGGGCTGAGGGTGTGCTCTTGAGGATGCATCCCAGCACTCACACCAAGGGTGAAAGGTCTAGAAAGGGTTGTGGGAAACATGCTGGGCTAGCCTGGGCTGGCCCAAGGGGCTGCCTCCTCCCTGGGGAAATCTAAAGTCATTGAGCTTCACAGTTGTTGATCACATGTGCTTTGGGCTCTCGTGGAGCTTGTTTGGTTTTGTCTTAAGTTTCGCCATCTGCCTATGATTTAGGAGTTTCCTTTTGCCCTCTGTCCTTCCCTAGGAAGATATAGCAAGACATAGCTATATGTATATATGTATATATAGCAAGATATAGCTGACAGCTGCAGATAGTCCTGAAGGCTCTGGTCAGTGTCCGGGATGGGTTGAGGCGGTACTGAGGTCATTACATTTCCTTTTGGAATTGGTGACAGAACCCAGGCCTTGTCCATGCTGGGCAGGAGCTCTACCATAGATTGGGTCACTGAAGCGCTGGGCCTTTATTTACCCATCCCCTCCTCTGCCCTTGCAGCCCCAGGCCCCGCTGGCTGAGGCTCTGCTTCTCTATACTGCTCTGAGGCACTGCTGTCCCAGAGTTTAAGCACAGCTTTGTGTGTGTGTCGGGGGCAGGAGGGACAGTAGAGAGGTTCAGGACGGGTCAGGGCTTCTCTCTAGCTAGCTCACAGACGCTTTCATACAGGCAGGATTCACAGACCTCAGGCTCAGGGGATGGGCCTTGTTCTGTGTGGCTCATGTCCCCTCCTGGAAGGATTCCCTGTCTGTCTTCTGTCTCTCTGAATTGAGAGAGGACTCCAGGGAGAATCCGCCCCTGTTAACACTCACTGGCTTCCTTTCTACCTGATGGGACACTTTGAGAGGCAGCAAGGGTTCCGCTGGTACAAGGGACACTGGTGCAGGGGCTTTAGAAACTCCTGGGTGTTTTTCCCATCATCCCTCACCTGATATGTGTCCCTCCCTCAGCTCAGTGCTTCATTTCAAGAGTGAAGTTTTGGAACTCCTGCTTGCAGTGGGACCTTGCCAGGCTCTCAACCCCTGCGCCCTTTGCTGCAGCAGCTGAGGGTCTCAGCAGGGCACTGAGCTGACAGCTTATGATGAGTGAGCAACCCTTGTCCCCCTGTGGCCTTGGACCACAGGAAGCTCTGCTTCCTAAAAGCTGGGGTGCTGGCTTCATCTTGTCCAGGAGAGAAGGACCCTGCTCACTCTAGCGTGCTGTGACCATACACACCTAATTACACAGAAAAGCTAGTTGATGGCAGGATTCAGAGCAGCCCCTTGCTGCCTGCAACTGAACATGCAGAGGGCTAAGAAAATACCCAAAGATAGCAAAGAGATGTGCTGCTTTTGATTTATTGGGTGTTTTTTTTTTCCTTTGAAGACAGTTGTTGCTACAAAGGAGATAGAAAGCAGATTTAGCTGTAGAATTTACTGATGTGCCAAAGCTCCAGAGAATAAATTGGAAGCTGCCTGCATCCTGACAGCACCAATTGGAAATCTAAGGTGCTGTTCCTTTAGCATCAGGCACACTTGTGTGGTGGCTGCCCAAGGTCTGCAGAGCCTGGGGAAAGCTATGGTCCGGCCACTCCTGGGCAAGCTAGAAACCCACCAGTCCATTGCGGATGCCTGCCTGACCTCCTTTCTCTACCATCCTCTGCCCAGGAAGGGCTCTGCAGATCTCTACAGAGGGGATGTTAGTTTCGTGTAGGTTCCAAACAAACAAACAAAAAACAATTTTAAATGACATATTTAATTTACTCTTACTGGAGGAGGGGTACTCACATGCTGTGGTGTGGGTGTGGAGGTCAGAGGACAACTTTCAAGGGTCATTTCTTCCACCGTGGGTTCCTCTCCTGAATGCTGTGATTAGAGCCTTGGCAACTCTGGGTAGTTTTGAAACTCTGCTTCCAGTCCCTTGGTGTAGAAGGCCCCGAAGGAAGAGCAGCATCCGCCCCTGCCCTCCACACACTTCTTATGCTGCCCGCTCAGGTGGGCTGTGCCACGTTTGATTCCTCTGGCATTCCATTTTATATTCCACTGCCAAAAGAACCTCCCCCAGGCAGCCCTTCGGATTCCTGGGGCCCAACCTTGTTCCTCAGACTGAAGGACGGAGGTTTCTCAAACTCCCCCACTTGGCTGTCCTCTCTAGGCCCAGTTGGTGTGTGGCTTCGTTGGGCAGAGAGCACAAGGAAAGGAAGGACATTTAGGCTGTCCAAGGGTCAGGCGACAGATTCTGTGCAAACCAAGGGCAATTTCCTGCTTCCAGGGAAAAGAGAGTTAATTGCCACCATCTGCTTCCAGGGACCAAGGCCCGCTGAAGGGGCTCCTGAGCTAGGGAAGGCTTGAGACCTAGCATGTTTGCCAAGTGCCCCCC
>JADRCD010155368.1:0-11511 GCA_019843815.1 Montemys delectorum | reverse complement strand
CCCTTCAGCTCCATAGAACCTTTCTCTAACTCCTTCACTGGGGACCGTGTACTCAGTTCAATGAATGGCTGTGAGCCTCTACATCTGTATTAGTCAGGTATTGTCAGAGCCTCTTAGGAGATAGCTATATGCTTGTCCTTCCTTCAGTCTCTGCTCCATAGTTAATCTCTGCCACTCCTTCTGTGGGTGTTATTATGAATTGGACTCTTTCTCTGACTCCTTTCTCAGTATGTTTATCGTAGAGGAGAAGGCAACTGATTTCTGTGCGTTAATTTTTTTTAAGCTATGCCACTTTGCTGAAAATGTTAAGTAACTGTCAGCAGTTTCTTGTGGTGTCTCTAGGTTCTTTTATGTGTAGAATTATATCAGAACTTTAAAAAGCTAAATACAAAGAAGAGAAACAACTCAGTTAAAAATGGGCTACGAAACTGAACAATAATTTCCTAGAACGATACAAATAGCTAATAAATATATTTTAAATGTTCAACATTCTTAGCCATTAGGAAAATTTCAAATTAAAATTATTTTGATATTTAAACAAATGACAATATATTTTGATGAGAATGCTGCGAAAAAGGAAATTATTACTGTGGATATAAATGAAAAATAGTACAGGCCATATGAAAATCAGTGTGGAGTTTCCTCAATAAGCTAAAAATGGTTCTAACATATGACGCGGCTATACCACCCCTGAGAATATACCCCCAAAACTTGACATTCTCCTGTAGTGATACTTGTCTATTCACGTTAATTTGTGCTCCATTTATAACATCTAGGATATGGAAACAGCCTAGACGGGCACTATCAACTGAAAAATGGAAAATGGAAACATGCTACATTTACATAGCTGTGAAGAAAGATCAAATCATGAAATTTCCAGTAATTTGATGAAACTGAAAAACAAAATACTGAAGGAAGTAGCCTAGAACCAGAAAGACAAATTCTACACATACTTCCTCATATGCTGGCCCTAGCTTTGAATCATTAGATTTATCTGTTCAAATTGGAAAAACTCTGTAGATAGCAGGAAACTGTGATTGAGACATTGGAAATGTAAGATTTTAATAGAGAAATATAGTAGAATACAATTGGTATGAAGGGGGATGAGGAGCTGTAGGAAAGAAACTAATACTAAGGACATTGAAAAAAGGCATAAAAGTCTATTAATTTAAAAGCATCATATATATTTATATATAGATATACAGAAAGATTTTTAAATGAAGTTATTCTATATGTGTGGATAATCTTGTCCTTCATGTCATAGATTATCAAATAGAAGCCTAGTGCCAAATATATAATACCTCCACTGTAGTTGTTGGCCAGGGTAGTCACATAGATTCTCCAAAGCGATATAGAATTTCCCCCATTGCTCTTGGTTGTCAATGAGAACTTAATGACAACACTTTATTGTAAAGACAAAGATATTTTACATCACAGGACATTGGGAAATCAAGCTGGCACCTACCTAGGAGAGTCTGCTTTACTAGCTGGCTTGAAAATAGTACTGGGAAAGTGTTGATACAGGCTGCTGGAGGATAAACATAATCAACAGTTTTTCCTGGATATATACATTGTAAGAAGAAACACTGTCCTGCTTGGCAAATTATGCACATTGAAACAGTGATGACATGAATGTAAGAGTACACTTTCTGATTGGATTTAGGGCCCAGTATGTAGGACAAAACTAAATGTCTGATACTTTATTCCAGGCAAGAATCCATGGCTTGTATGGCCATTTGCTTTAGAGGTAAACTACTATTATTTGTTTATATGGACACTATCAAACTGCCTTCTACTAACCTTTACACCCAAAATTAAAATGGCTCTCAACTCTCATCAGAGAAACTACTCTTTGAGGTGATCAGAAATTAATATCCAGACTCAACGGGTCGAAAGCAGAGGGTAAGTGACCATTAAGGGCTTAATCCTAAATGGGATATGGAATATCCCAGAAAGGGAGGGGTAGATTGTAAGACACAAGGGTTAGGGACAAATTCTATGAAACAATGTTTTCTGGAAATGATAAGTCTGTTTTACTCATGAAGTCACACCTGTAATTGCCAGAACAAAACCAAGCCAGTCCAAATTCCAGTATGCCCAGGGGAAGAGGGGAGTGTAGAAGGCACAGCTCACGAGAGAGAGAGAGAGAGAGAGAGAGAGAGAGAGAGAGAGAGAGAGAGAGAGAGAGAGAGAGAGAGAATAAAAGAAAGCTAGACTTTCTCCTTCAAGGAAAAAAATGACCGATAGGCTGATGTCTTCTCACCTGGAAGGCTCCTTTTATATTGCTTAACAACCAGGTGATGTTTTGTTAATCTATTCAACCCATCCTCAGTTGACTCTCCCAAAATCCTGAGTATTATTTAGGCCCTAGTCTTAAACTTTATCTCTCAGTAAATAGAACTCATCCTTTTGAAAAATGTCCCATGTACTTTACATCCTCCATCAATGTAATCCATCCTTAGGCTTTATTACAAATCCTCCATTCCTAGGCCATCACCCTGAGCACTGTTTATCACTTGATAGAACTCTTTTATATTGTAAAGGTCACAGGTTTCTTGCTGTAGAGATGCACTTTGCAAGAGTATTTCAGTGTAGCTATCCTTGAAGCTTTATCCTTAAAGCTTTCAAAGTTTTACTGTGTTTTTAAATGTGTAAGAAAAACAAATGTCCTGGTCAGACTCTGAAAGCTTTTGAACCAGCACCTGCTAAAGTGGAGCTGATTGGAGTTTCATTCTTTACCTCACACAGATAATTTCTCTGCTGACTCTGATGTTTGCAGGGACCCCAACAGGGGAGCACACAAAGCCTCATCCAAGAAAAAAATAGGTCCAGTTTTTAAAATCTCCAGACACTACCAGCATTCAGGAGTCAGAGTTAGGCCAATCTCTGTATGAGTTTGTGCTTGTTCTATATGATGAGGTCCAGCACAGCCAGAGATACATAGGGAATCCATTAAAAAGGAAATAGAAAACCAAGATATCATTGTTTCATGAAACTTGCTTGATTAAGATCAACTTTTCAGCATCTGGTCATAAGAGAAGGCTAGTCTAATTCCAGATAGGTTGTCCTATCATAGCTCCATAAACATTTTGACAGAGTGATATGGTGCTGACATCCTAAAATGCTTAGCCCACATTCATAGCTAGCCTAGGATGCTTGTGGCCTATGAGACACAGGATGGGCATGCCTGAGTGCCTAAATTTCCTGATTTTATTTTATGAGTCTAGTATATTTCCATTTTTAAAATTTAGTTCTAGGATCCAATATATTCTCTTAAATGGTTGAGTCTTTATTAAGTTCTTCTTTTTACCTCCAGCTTGGGGTATATGACCCAATGGAATATTCCATACTACACCAAGACTGCTAAATAAATAATTTCTACAGAAAAGTCAGAATTTAATAAACAAAGAAGTATCCCTTCAAATGTACATGACCAGTAGTAGGAATTACACAAGGCAGAAATTACTATTGAATTTATTTGAATCTGGCTTCTCATGAGAGTTGTGAAAAATGGAAGAAATAAAATCTTTGAAATAAAATATCTGGAGATTTGATTTAGCTTGTTTTCCTTTCATTTTGACTTCTGCTTCCCACTTTACTCCCATCAGTCTCCTCTTGATGGAGTTTATGTTGACAAATTAGTACATTTATAATCTTCCCTGTGATCTTTATGATTTTACAATAATTCACAAATATATATGTCCACCATATCTCATCATCATTAGTTCTTAAGCAGAATCACATTTATCAAACTTGATTTTTGTTTTCTTATCAATGAATACCCTGTGGCAACCCTTTTAGGAAAATTTGTCTACCACTAACCCATTCCATTTAATGGCTGTCTAATATTACATGCTATGAAAGAAACATCTGTTATTTACCTTTTCCACTCTGAAAAGCATTCATTTGTGCTTGCAATTCTTGCCCACTGTAAACAAATCCACAATCATAAATCTTCATAGACTGGCATTTTTATTTCCATGAGGTATATTCCTAGCAAAAATATTGCAGTATTGAAGGTTACATATATTTTTCACTTTAACAGATGTGGCCAGATTCCAAAGACAAACAAACAAAAATACTCAATAGAAAACAATCCCAATATTACAAATTAGGAAGAAGTAAAATCTGTACTTAAGTCTAAATTTTGTTTTCAGCTCTCCATAAGCTTTTCTATATAATCAAAGAGATGGTTATGTAAATAAATAATTAATCACTACACTCACAGATTTCACTTTGACAGCTCTGCTAGCTGAACCAGCCCTTTCTAGTTGTGCTTGAAAGAAACATGAGGAAATGTGAGGAGGGGCAGGCAGAAAGCAGGGAAATCTCTTCTCACACTTAAGAGAGGCAGGTGACAGTTGACATCTTCATAAAGCAAATAGCAAATAGACTTCCTTCATGTTGTGTACATCTGAAGGGCTGTCACCTAATAGGCAGCTGTACTGAAGTGTGCTCATGACATCTGCTTCTAAAATGGCTTGCCAGAGAACTATTTCTGAGACTCTGCTCTGAAAATCTCCAAGGCTCTTGCTAATGCTACGGTTCTGAAAATGCTAAAGAGCCATTAAATCATATTTATGTCAATGGCAGCTCTTCAGACCTTGGTTAATTCTTTTCATGGCAGCAAAGAGGAAAAAGAAAAAAAAAAAACAAACCTGCGTTTGGCAGTGGTACATCCCCAGCTTCCATGCTGTGCCAATGAGCCTGACTCAAAGCATTCACCAAGGCATTCAGCTGCTACAGACCACCTCAGTGCAGCTCAGCAGATGGTGAAAACAGTGTCTGAAGCAACTGGGGCCATTTTAGACTTCAGGAAACATAGCAGGTGCTGCAGATCCCCAAATGATGCCCAACTCTGCTTTCACGGTATCTTTTCTCTTGATGTGTGCACTATTTTATCCTTTGCATTTTCATCACTACACACTTAACATGATGGTAGTATATGTCAATGAACAGGAGAAGAGGTTACAAATGAGAAGGGATGATTGCATTGCAATTAAGGAGAATACTTCTGGGTATCTTTGCAGAATGCTGAGAGAATGCCATGTTAACAAATTTTCTTTTTGGAGCTTACACTATCTCTTTCTGTGAATGCAAAATTCTATCTTCCTATGAATCTGGGATTTGACTTGAAAGAAATCTCAGAGGAGTTAAGATCAGAGATATTTTAATGAGTAGCTACAGGAAAGTTTGAGCAAGTAATGTTAGAGAAATTAGAGTCAGAATTAAGTTTATGTAACTTAATTATATAAGTTTGATTGGTGCTTCTTGATTTACTGTCCCTCAGTGAGGCTCAACCAAGAGACATTATTTCACTATTCTTTTCCTTCTTTTTCTCTCTCATTTCAAACCATTACTGTTCAGAGACTCTATTTTTCTGCTTCACATTAATTTTAACATTATTCAAGATGTTATGACAACCAAGATTGTACTTGGGTCTCAATGCTCACTTTTCTGTGAAATTTCCTACTGTAACTTAATGTGAACTCTTGTTGGCAATGCCCACATACTGATCATTGCCAGGGCTTTTGTTCCAGATCCATTTAAAGTGTTGACAAATTCATGTCACTGACTCTCAGCTTTTACCAACGCCCCATCCTTACACCCAAGCTAACATTGATTCCAGAGTGAGTAAGTATGGAGTATCACACCCATGTTCCTCTCCCAGAACCTATTCAGGAAACATGGGAGTTAGTCTACATGTCTCCCTTCCTCCAGGAAAAGATTTAAGTCTACCATTGAAATGCCTCTGAATTTTTTTTTATCTACTATTGATTTCTTTTCTGCTGCTTCAGGTGTTCAAGCTCCCATTTTTACATGGATTGTACTACTGCTACTAAATTCTCTACTTGACATTCTGTTCCAATCTGTCCTTTCCTTTGCTAATACAGAGTATCTCTATACTTCAGTCACATTGAAATACATACATCTTGCTTTAAATTCCTGTTTGTTTTATAATTCTATGTTATATATTCTGCCTAGAGTCTTTCTCATAAGCAGGCTCATTATTCTGAGGATTGTACTATTACAGCCACTAACCCTACATACTGGAATTAGGATGGGTACATATGGGTTCTAGGGAAAGAAATCTTAATTCATGTCTTAATTGATACACATACTAGTTTTGTGGTCTTGGGGAAATGTTCCCATTCCCTCCTGTACCTCTGTGTTTCTTATACATGATATGGAAATAATATTGTTCTTTATAGTTTGAGATTAGTGTAAGACAAAAATAATATAATGTAAAAGATATTTAGAACAAAGCACACCATGTAAAGTCTACATTTAATTGTTTGTATTACCATGCTTTAGTGACCATGGTAGAATAACTGACAAAAGTAACTTAAAAAGGAGGTTCATTTTTGTCTCATGTTTCAGAG
This sequence comes from Montemys delectorum, assembly GCA_019843815.1. NCBI lineage: Eukaryota > Metazoa > Chordata > Mammalia > Rodentia > Muridae > Montemys > Montemys delectorum. Next base: position 5,128 of record JADRCD010155368.1, on the reverse strand, counting down.
GCTTAAACTCATAGTCAGCTGATTCTATTGATCTGGATGTATGGCAAGACAGACCATAATAGTGAGAAAGTCATAAAAGAGCAGAGATGTTCATCTTTTGGTAGACAGAATTCAGAGATGAGAGTGTGATACAAGGATAAGATAAACCCTTCAAAGACAAGTTCCTGCAGTAAGGCTCCAAATACTAATAGTTAATCTATTTGAGGATCCATTAGGGTATTAATATCTTAATGGACTCAGAGCCCTCTGGATACAATTACCTCTCAAGGGTCTGTCATCTGGCAATCAACTCTTTAACACAGAAACATATCCAAGATATATTTTTAATTCAACCCTAATACTGTTGTTTTGACAGTATTGTAAAGACTGAAAGTTAGAATTACCAATTTGCAATCCCACCACCAATGAAGGAGTATTCCTCTTTCTCTATATCCTCTCCAGTATGTGTTATCACCCAAGATTTTGATTTTAGCCATTCTGACTGGGGAAAGTTACAATCTCAGGGTCATTTTGATTTGCATTTCCCTGATGACTAAGGATGTTGAAAATTTCTGTTAAGTGCTTCTTGGCTGTTCGAGATTCCTCTGTTTAGAATTCTCTGTTTAATTGTGCAACTCATTTTTAATTGGGTTCTTTGGTTCTTTGAGTTCTTTATCTATTTTGGATATTAGCCCTCTGTCAGATGTAGGTTTAGTGAAGATCCTTTCCCAATCTGTAAGATGCCAATTTGTACTATTGATAGTATTCTTTGCTTTACAGAAGATTTTCATTTTCATGAGGTATCTTTTTTCAATTGTTGATCTTAGAGCCTGAGCCATTGGTGCTCTATTGAGGAAATTTTCCCCTATGCTAATACACTCCAGACTCTATCCCAATTTCTCTTATATTAGATTCAGTGTATCTGGTTTTATGTTAAAGACCTTGATTCACTTGGACTTAAGCTTTGTACAAGGTGATAAGTATGGACCTATTTTTATTCTTCTGCACTCAGACAACCAATTAGACCAGTACCATTTATTGAAGAAGCTTTCAGACTGAAAAGATGGCTCAGTGGTTAAGAGCATTGACTGTTCTTCCAGAGGTCCTGAGTTCAATTCCCAGCAACTACATGGTGGTTCACAGCCATCTGTAATTGGTTCTGACACCCTCTTCTGGTGTGTCTGAAGATGATGACAGTGAACTCACATATATACAAAAAATACATAAATCCTTTTTTAAAAAAAAAAAGATGCTTTCTTTTTTCCCCACAGTATGGTTTTAGCTTCGTTGTCAAAGATCAAGTGTCCATAAGTGTGTGGGTTATTTTCTGTACCTTTAATTCTATTTCACTGATTGACCTCTCTGTCTCTGTACCATCACTATGCAATGTTTATCACTATTATTCTGTAGTACAGCTTGAGGACAGGAATAGTGATTTCCCCCAGAAGCTCTTTTATTGTCGAGAATTGTTTTGGCTATCATGTTTTTTGTTTTGTTTTGTTTTTCTTTCCTTTATTTTTTTGTCTTTTCATACAAAGTTGAGAATTGCTCTTTCCATGTCTGTGAAGAATTGAATAGGAATTTCTATGAGGATTGCATTGAATCTGTAGATTGCTTTTGGTAAGATGGCCATTTTCACTATGCTAATCCTACCAGTGCATGTCATGACAAATCGTGTCAATCTGGTGCTTCCTTAGAACCATGGAACTAGTTCTACCTGAAGACCCAGCTATACTGCTACTGGGCATGTACCCAAAAGATGTTTTATCTGCAGTCTTATTCATAGCAGTTAGAAGCTCAAAACAACCCAGATGTGTCTCAACTGAAGAACTGATACAGAAAATGTGGTTCATTTACCCAGTGGAATACGATTCAGCTATTAAAAGGACATCATGAATTTTGCAGGCAAATGGATGGAACTCGAAAATATCATCTTGAGTAGGGTAACTCAGACCCAAAAAACATGCATGGTATGTACTCACTGACAAAGTGGATATTAGCTGAAAAGTACATAATAACCAGGACACAACCCACAGACTCTAACAAGTTAAAAAGAAGGAAGGGCCAAGTGAGGACTCTTCGATCCCACTTAGAAGGGGGAACAAAATAATCTTGGGAGGCAGACGAAGGGAGGAACCTGAGTAGATGAGAGGCAAGGGGAAAGGAGGGTCAGATCAGGTATGCAGGGTGGGTGTAACAGAGGTTGGTGAAGGAAAGAAGCCCAGAGGATGAGGAAATGGAAGGAAATATGCAGCTTCTGGGTATGCTGTAGAAAGTCCTAGAGATCTGGGATGTAAGAGACTTTCAGAACTCAATGGGGGTGACCTTACATGAAATGCCCAAAATGGGGAGATGGAACCTGAAGAGAATACCTCCAGTAGATAGACAGAACACCAAGTAGAGGGACAGGGTTACCAACCCACTGTCAAATTTTCTGACTCAGAATTGTTTCTTTCTAAAGGAAATGCAGGGACAAAAATGGAGCAGAGACTGAAAGAAAGGCTGTCCAATGGAAGGCCCAACTTGAGATCCAACTCATTGGTGGGCACCAAAGCCTGACACTATTACTGATGCTATGCTATGCTTACAGACAGGAGACTAGCATGGCTTTCCTCTGAGAATCTCTTCCAGCAGCTAACTGAGAAAGATACAGATACTCACAGACAATTATTACAGTGTCAGGGACCCCTATAGAAGAGTTAGGAGAAGGACTGAAGGAGCTGAAGGGGATGGCAGCCCCATAGGGAGACCAACAGTCTCAACTAACCAGGATCCCTGGAAGCTCTCAGAGACTAAGTCACCAACCAAAGACCATACATGGGCTGGATCACACCCTCTCTCCTTCACATATGTAGCAGAGGACTGCCTTTTCTGGCCTCAGTTGAAGAGGATACACCTAATCCTGCAGAGACTAGAGACCCCTGGGAAGGGGATTATCCATGGAGGAGGGGAGCTGGGGAGTACCCTCTCAGAGTCAAAGGCTAGGGAGAATGGGATGAAAAATTTTGGAAGGGGATTCTGGAAGGGGGACAATGTCTGGAGTGAAAATAAATAAATAAATTTATTAGTAAGTACATACCATGCATGCCCTTTTGGGTCTGAGTTACCTCACTCAGGATAATATTTTCTAGTTCCATCCATTTGCCTGCAAAACTCACTAAGAAGTGGCTGTTAGCCAAAAAAAAAGTCCGGAAAACCCAGAATAAAATCCACAGAATTCAAGAAGATTAACAAGCTGAAGAATCCAAGTGGGGATGGGAGGGAGAAGAATGCAATCACAGGGGACAAAGCAAGGGAGGGACAGGAGTGGGAGAGGAGACAGGGACAGGAAAGGGGGAACATGATCAGTTATTGGTAGGAGACAGGAGTGAAGCTCTGAAGACCAAGAGAAAGAATGGAAACAGACAATCTCAGGAGTAGGAGGTGAGGGGAGGGACCCTCTAGAATGTACCAGAGACCTGGGAAGTGAGAGATGCTCAGAACTCAAGGGGAGGGTCTTCAGATGAAATGTCCAATCGTGGGGAGAGGGAAGTTGTAGAGTCCACCTTCAGTAGAAAGACAGGTCATCAAGTGTAGGAATGGGGTTGCCATAACACAGTCAAAAACTTTGACCCAGAATTGTTCCTGTCTAAATGAACTTTAGTGACAAAGATCGAGAAGAGACTGAGGGAAAGGACATCCAATGTTGGCCCAAATTGGGATTCATCTCAAGGGGAAGCTCCAAGGCCTGAGGCTATTACTGATGCTATGGTGTGCTTACTGACAGGAGCCTAGCATGGCTGCCCTCCAAGAGCTCAAACAAACACCTGACTGAGACAGAGGCAGATATTTACACCCAACCAATGGACAGGACCCCCGTGGTTGAATTAAGGAGAGGCTGGAGAAGCTGAGGAGGAGGGTGAGCCCATAGGAATATCAGCAGTCTAAACTAACCAAGACCCCTGAGAACTCTCAGTCACTGAGCCACCAGCCAGGTAGCATATATTAGCTGATATAAAACCCATGACACATAAACAGTAGAGGACTGCCTGGTCTGGCCTCAGTGAGGGAAGATGCACCTAACACTCAAGAAACTTGAAGCCCTATAAAGTGGGGAGGCCTGGTGGGGTAGGGTGGCAGATAGGGTTGGAGGAATGTGATGAGGCAGATGGTAGACTAGAAGGTGGAGTAACATCTGGACTATAAAAAAAGATTAAAGATAATTTTTTAATTAATTATTTAATTTTAAACAAATAAATCTTAGAAATTAAAATACAAATAAAGTATCAAAAATGTCCCATGACTTACATAGATTCACTAATCTGAATGCAGAAAATTATTATAAAGTCCAGTGTCTTGCATCCAATAAATAACACATAAGTATTAAACCAAAAAGAAAATTAGAATTACCATATGATTCAGCTGTATGATTCCTTGGTGAACACACAGTGGATTTCAAATGATACCATAGACAAACTTTTACATCCATGTTGATTGCTATGTTTTATTTCAAATAACAATGTAACGGAACCAACTTACTATCAGCAGATGAATGTGTAAGGAAATGTGATATATATATATATATATATATATATATATATATATATATATATATTTGTTTTGTTCTCAACTGTATAGAAAATAAAATCATGATACCTTCCGGAAAATGGATGGAACTAAAATATTTAGTGTGTTAAATAAAATAAACCAGACTCAGAAATATAGGTACATATGCTTTTCCTCATACCTAGATTCTGATGTATTTATGTATATGATGGATTTATGTATATAAGTATACGGGAGGTTAGGTCATTGTATTTGACATGAGACTATGAAAAGGGAAGAAGATACCTTAAGAGATGGGAAAAAAGAGTGATTGAATAGATGAGACATGAAAACAGAAGGGGAAACTGGAGGAGAAAAGGAAAGAGCAGCAAAGAGTAGGTGGTGAGGGAGGAAATAAGCAGAGATTAACAAAAAGAATGTGAAATTCTGTAACGAAACGCGTTACGTTGTATATTAATTCCATAAGCAGTTTTAATAAAGGATCAGACTACTCTTTCCTGAACTCACTGAAGCTCAGCTGCATTCACCTGTACTGCCACTGACAAATGCAGAACATATAATCTGTGTTCATGTGTGTGTGTGTGTGTGTGTGTGTGTGTGTGTG
>JADRCD010155367.1:0-13069 GCA_019843815.1 Montemys delectorum | reverse complement strand
TACCAGGTACCAGCTAACACATTCCAAAGGAAAATCAAACATCTGCCTTCTTTACTTTTCCCCAGTGCAAATTCTACTTTTAAAAATCTACTACAAAGTGAAACTGGAGCTAAACTCTTTCAAATGAATCTGAAGGTCTCCAGCCAGCTTGAGTACACACCCACTGCACTTGCTAGAACCAATTCACAGAATCACAAGAAAACTTTTAAAAGTCACCAAAAGTTGCTTGCTAGAACCAATTCACAGAATCACAAGAAAAGTTTTAAAAGTCACCAAAAGTCACTGTTACTTTTGTTTGTTCAGTGGCAGTGGTGGGTTTTTGAGACAGGGCTTCTCTGTGTAGCCCTGGCTGTCCTGGAACTCACACTGTAGACCAGGCTGGCCTTGAACTCAAACCTCTGCCTGCTTCTGCATCCTGAGCAGATGTTTTATTTTAACAGGAACATCAACTGGCACCCAGCACTTTTCTTCTGTGTCTTACTTTAAAATCCAAAGGTATAATTCTACCATCAATGCTCCAAGTGTTCCCCCAAACTCCACTCAAAGCCAGTTCTTACCAGATCTTCTCACAACACTTCCTTCCTCAGAGAGGTACAACAGCTTTTAACACTGCATTTCTCAAAGCCAAGATTTAGCTCCTACAAGTTTGACAGCCCAAGCAGTACCCACAGAGTACTGTCAACTATTTGTGAGTTCTAACATTGAATGAACCAGAAATAGCTACTAGACACTAACAGGTACTTCAGTTTCTATGTGATCATTGAAGCACATGCTAACCATTTTTTTAAGAATATGAGTGAATTAGATTGGGTTTTATATTTTAAAAGATTTTTAAAAGCTGGAGTCTTATAAGTTCAGAAAAGGAGTTCCCTTGAAAATGTATCCCTTAAAAGTAATATACTACACTTCAACTAAGACTTGGGAAACCTTCCCGTCCGTCAGAATTACAGTGTATAATAAGAAGCAACTTTGGAAGTCCTGCCTGGCAATTGCAGAACCCAGCAGGAGCACAGAAGTTAAAAAATACTTTTGTTTCCCAGGGCTGAAAGGTTAGAGCCAAACACAATGTTTCAACAGAAACTACGAAATGAGAAAAAAATGTTTACAGGATTTATCTTTTGGGGAAAAAAAATATTACAAGCCTTCAATCGAAGTGGCACCATACAGCTGTGCAATCCAAAAGCATTTTAAAGCCTGCCTATGGTTTCCTTCCTTCCTTCCTTCCTTCCTTCCTTCCTTCCTTTCTTTCTTTCTTTCTTTCTTTCTTTCTTTCTTTCTTTCTTTCTTGTTTTTTTCTTTCTGGTAAACATTTCCAATAGAGCCTAAGACTTGATTTAAGTGCATGAAAGGAAATTAAAGTATGTCTTGCCCCAGTTTAGAACCCACATTAAAACATCATAATGCTTTCCAAATATGTGGAGGGCAGTAACCAGGGAATTTCTACTCTTCCAACTTTTCCAAAACAACCAAATTGTAATTATCTTTGCCATTCTCTAAAAGAACATAGATAGATAGATAGATAGATAGATAGATAGATAGATAGATAGACAGACAGACAGACAGACAGTCTTTGAATGTACCCATTTCCAAAGAGAGGGAATGTTAAGAAAGTATATTTTTTCTTCTTTCTTCTTTGACCCTTTGTTACACATCAGTTCATGGTGTGTTGGAGTGTTGCGTCAATGCAAACGTATCAATTGATATATCACTTAGAGATGAAGTTAACAGAGAAGAGCATTGAAGCAGCACAGTTTATCACTCGAAGAAGGAACGTTCCAAGGACAGAGAATCCATATAGGTATTAGGGTAGGGATAGAGCAGTTTGGACCAGAAGTGGATAGGTGTATTGACGGTGTTTTTAACATTCATAAACATACTAAAGACTACAAGAGAAACTGAAGTCATATTGACAGACAAACTATTCACCCATGTTGCTTGAAATAGATGATGTAAGAAAGCAGGAAAATATAACCTTCAAATTTGTTTTGAAATCTTACAGTCACCCCACCCCTAACAGAACTTCAAATTTTTATTAGGTACTCAGGGACACCTTTCTTCCTTCCTCCTTAACAAACACCAATGAATGGCACGCCGACTTGCCTGCTTGGCTGCCACTCTCCCTCACCTAGAGGAATACTCAATTTTCTGTAGATTACTACATTCTCCTCATGTAGAACCTCCCCAAATCCAAGCTGTTCATCATCAAGGTAAACACCAACTGTCCACCTATTGCCTTCACATATAATTGTATACACATATGCCCCCAATGTGAATACACATATACCAACACATATACACACATACTATAGACATGCACACACCTGTGCCCATTCTTAGCCCACCTTTCCACTTTCAAAGGAAACAGGGAGCTAGGAAAGTTGTGTTTTAGGGATCAATACTTGTCCTGTAGTCACTGAGAATCAGTACCACTAATTTTTATTGTCCAATCATTTTTCACACAGATCTCCACTTTACACCCAATCTAAGCATAAAGCAAGAGGTTTACTTGGTGAGCTAGGTCTTCACTTGGAAGACTCTGTGTCACATAAAGATTTGATCAAAGGAAGTCATGCGGGCGGCAGCTGCGTCCTCTGTGAAGAACGAGGAAAGATAATCAAGATTGCCACTCCCACCGTGACAAACACAAGGTTAGTTATAAACTGAGAAAGATAACACCTAAAAAAAAAAAAAAAAGATAACAAGGTAGCTCTAAGACAGCCCTCCTGCAGACACAATGACATTTGGTTAATCATTTATGATACTGCCACAAGTCCATTGTCAAAATAAGAGATGACCGGATTCTATTTCACAGGCAGTTAAGGTTTAACCTCAGAGTTTGGGAGCTTTTGTTCTTTTTGTTTGTTTTTAATGTATATACAAGCCATGGCAACATATTGCTTAGTAGTTTGCTCGTGACAGGGATATGACACGAAAGTGAACCATTTTTTTTTTTAAGTAAATTTAATTTTATTATGACTGGCGATGTGCAGTGCCAAAAAAAAAAAAATTCTACCTAAATAAGACAGAGAATAGAATCATGCTAAATACATCCTTGCATCTTGGTTTGAAACGAATAAACCCCAAAGTCACATTTCAATCAAACAAACATCCAAACGAGAGTCATGTATTTAAAAGCCTTGCCTTCCTGCTCTGACTGACATCACTTTATGCTGCTCGTATTTATCCCAGCAGTCCCCCCTTTTCCTCTTAATGTTAATACATCCGAACAGTGCGAGCCCTGTTCTCTTCATCTCCTCCCGAGTTTAAGCAACCTCTCATCAAAGCTGTAACCTCAAAGGTTGGAGTTTCTATGTGCTCCTCCTTACCGTGGCAAGCAGCTAACACAGATACCTCAAAGTCACACAGTCACGGCAAGAAGACGACTGGGGTGCCTGGGAACCACGTGAAAAATCTGAATTGCAGGGACAATGTAAATGAACATGGTCTTTATATTTTGAAACATCCTGTCCTCACCGTACGCTTTATGTTAGGAAACATGTTGATTAATGAACGTGCCCTACAGAATGCTTCTCACAAACAAGTCTGAATGATTTGTGATCAATAAACTCTTTCTATCTGAAGTTTTAAAGAACGTAAAAATGGCCCATTACTGAGGGGAATTAAATAAATCTCAGGGACCTGTAATGGTCCTTTCAGTTTAACACAGTTTTCTCATCAACAGTTCAAAGGACAACTCCAAGCAGTGCTTCAGTCCCAGCTTGTTGGCTTTCAAACAAGTGGCCTTTCCAACCTGAAGGACTTGGGGATCTGCAAATAAAGAGATATATAGAAAGAAACTTCCGGTCTTGGAAGTATGCTGGCTTTCGTTGCTCATTTACACTAACCAGCTCCCTTGACCCACGAAAGAAACATTGACTCAGTTCAATAAACAACACTTGGCCAGGAGCCATTCCTTTGCCTCATTTGTATCCTGACGCCCTCCCGCACTTTTAGCAAGACCAGGCTAAGGGGCTGCTAGAGACAGCAAGCATCCCTGTGGCCCAGTCATGTAAATGCTGAGAAATGGCCCTGTATGATAATGTCCAGAACTCTCTGCCTTCGAGATGTATTCTGAACCATGAAGGGATGCCATACTGCCTTTGCAAACGCGAATATAATCACCATATCCTTGAGTTAGGCCACTGAGTAAATATAAATTGAACGTACTATCAAAATGTTTCACTATATGCCTAGATAGAAATAGGTAGGTTTTCTTTGTTTTAATTTTTGAAATATTTTGATATTTTAAAAGGCAATGGTAGGTTTATGGGCCTAAACAGAATACAGAGCTGACAGAAGGACAGACCACAGACAGACAGCAACCTTACTTACTTACTTACTTACTTACTTACTTACTTGTCCCTTTGTTGTTGGTTTTTGGTTTGGTTTGGTTTGGTTTAGTTTGTTTTTTTCCTCAGGTCTTAGATATCTTTTCATGAGTCAGAAATGTTTGATGTCCCATTGTATATCACTGTGTACATTTAAGATTTTTTTTCCACTGAAGTTTTATTTTATTTGTAGTCTTTTGTTTTAGAATTGAGATACAGGTTTTATTTGAAGACAAATGTGACTAATGAGCTCCATCCGGTCTATCCACAGGATATCTGCCTGCTGTTGCTTTGTCAGGTGTAGCACCAAAAGAAAAGGTGGACATAAGAAACAAGACGCTCCCCTTGATGTGTTAGAACGGCGGGGTGTGTCAGAACATACTACACACTAGGCCCAAACAGTTCCACGTGTAAGAGGTTTAATTGAGAGGGAGAGAGGGGGCAGTAGCGTGGAGGGGAAGAGAGAGATGGATGAATGTTGCCCGTGTGTGTGTGTGTGTGTGTGTGTGTGTGTGTGTGTGTGTGTGTGTATGTGTGTGTGTGTGTGTATACAAAATCCGTATATATATGGATTTTGATGTAGTAACCGCAGGTAAAGGTGGGAGGTGAGTCCAGTGGATTCTGGGAATATGGTGGCTGTTGCTCTGGCAACAGGTCTGTGAAACCCACCCATAAGTCGCCACAGGCTTTGGATGCCCTGATGCTAACACCCTTACTTCCCCTATATCCAGTCACAAACAAGAATAAAATGATATATAAATGTTCTCCTGGAGGTATCCCCTCTACCAGAAAGCATTGATTTGTAGATCTTTAGACCTAGAAATACTAAAAGAGCCTTCAACCACCTCCCCTAGTTAAAGCTGATAGTAATTCATATTTGAAGAAGCCAAGCAGCAAGTAGTCTTTGCAATTCGAATACCTTACACTTCTTTTACAGCCTCTTATGCCTTTTACAGCTGAAAATGCATATTCTGCATAAAACATGTGACTTGAGCCTAAGCATGCAATTCGTAGATACACAAATGGGGTGGCATCAATACAATGACTTGATCTTAGGGTCTTCAAACACTAATTGACTAGCTGATTTTATTTAAGAAAGTTGTGATTATTTAAAGTATTCCCAAGCCCAAAAATTCATTGCTAAATCGAGCAAGAACCTTGTGCTTTTTATGGTCCACTGATATGTCACAATATAGTAGAGCATACAGACTACAATTTCTATGACCAGTTACCTCCTGGGATTGCAGTACGCATTGGATGGAAGAGTGCCACAGCTCTCCCACATTAGGGATGGCCACAGTTAACTCTTCATTCCACACTCTTGCACAGTATACAGACATTAAGACAGATAACTGCACTCAATTAAAATATCACACAGCAATGCTTGCCCTCTAGGAGGGGCAGAGTTAGGCTATTTTTACTATTTTTGTGATATTCTTTTCTAGTACTTTCCACCACTGAATTGAGTCCAATATTGACAAAAAGTAATATCCATGGAATCTGAAGCTACGAAGCTGAGGGCCATAGAGCACTAGACTAGTGCTAGACTCAAACAAACATAAAAAAAAAAAAAATCATTAAAAAAATTTAAGTTTACATTAGCAGACCCAAAGTATAAAAAAAGGATGCAATATTTGATCTCAGAATGACAGCCTAGACAGAAAACACCAGCCCAATGACTGATACACAGTCCAGTAGCCCTAGATGCCTGGTCTATACTCAGACTCACATGACATCTGGATGCTATGCCCGATACTGTCATGTCATGGTGCCTCAGTAAATAAGTAGCCAAATAGTGAGAAATAAATTACAGGGCTGTATTAGGTCCTACTGACTAGAACAAGTGTTGAGATTCAAAGCCACACAGATTAGAGGTTGCTTCCCCAAATCATCTGCTCTAAAATGGGTCACCCTGGTTAATGAAATCATGAGATTAATTGAGAAGGAGGGGGGGTCCCTTTAACACTTGTGGCCACCGGGAGTGGCTTAGCAGCCTGACCAATAACAATTTGTGGAGCAGAGGCACATCAGCAAATATGCTCACCTAACTCAGCCACCATTCTAGATACCAGTTAACTGTTACAGTGTTAAGGACAAAGATGAAAGGCAGAATGTAAGGTGGGCTGATCTCAGGCTATCCAGAAGAAAGGGATTTTTAACAATAAATCTCTAAGAGTTTATATTAGCAATTGCCTCTTTCTTACAACTCCAGTAAGTACAAAGATTACAAGTCCCAGGCAATGCAGTGTGTCTCACTTACATTAATTTTGAGTAATATTTGTCACTTCTCCTACTTCATTTCCTCAAAGACAGAGTTGAAATGTCAAAACTTTTCCTATGAAATCAAATTTAAAAGTTGTAAAGTTCATAACTGGGGCTGCAGCTCAGTTGGTACAAGGCTTGTAGCATCTAGGAGGACCTGAGGTTGATCCCCAGGATCATGTAAAATCAGCACACTCCAGAGGCAGAGGCATGAAAATCAGAACTCATATAAATTATGCAAGTTAAAATGATGTTCTCAAGTTCTCGACATTATACATAAAGGAAGTATTGGGTTTTTTTCCAAAATACTAGTGAAAAGATAACTATATAAAACCTACAGAAATCAAACATAGGAAAGCCCAATCTACTCCCTGCTCCCCCCAAAAAAACCCAATCACTTGGAAACATCAGTTAGTATACAGATGTCCTTCACCTTAATGATGACAGTATACTTCAGAAGGCCCCAAAGTAATTTGAAAATAGTATAAAGCAAAAGTGCCTGTGAAACACCAAAGCTACAAAGAATCTCAGCTTAGCAATACATACCCTTACGGTGAGGCCCCTCAAGGCTCTATGCTGCAAACTATAAGTGCCCACCATTGTGGGAGCATGGTATCATACACCATAGCTCAGCGAAAGATCAAAACTCCAAGCTTGGTTTCTACCACCTTTGGACCCATTTCACACCATTATAACATGAAAACAAATCTTTAAAAACAGCCACCATGACATATATCAGCCATATCAAATTGGTTTTTTTGTTTGTTTGATTGTTTGTTTGTTTGTGGTTGCTGTTGTTGTTTCAAGACAGGGTCTCACTATGTAGTTCTTCTGTCCTAGAACTCACTATGTAGACTAGGTTGGCCATAAAAGCACAGAGTTTCACCTGCCCCTGCCTCAGTCTCTCAAGTGCTGAGATTAAAGGCGTGAGCCACTAAGACTGGCTTAAGAAATATTTTCTGATGAACGCTAACATATAAAGTGTTACGCAGAGCCCAAGCAATACATAAGCAGCATGTGATTTCAGTTACTATGATGCTCATTCTATTAGGGCATGTACTATTCTCCTCTTACAGAAAGTAATCATAGAATTGTGTGTTATAACATTTTACTGTTGTCAGTAGATATTAATAAACTTTAAAATTCAAATAATCACATTACTTGAGCTAATATAAACAGAAGGTATAGTATATCTGTAATACCAGTACTCAGGGAACTGAGGCAGGAGGATTGTGAGTTCTAAAATAATGTGGGCTACATAAGGAGATGGAAGAAAGGGATGAAAAAACAAAATTTGTGGGAAATAATAATAGAAAATCATCAAATTAAATACTCAGATATAGCCTTGAGATGAAAGAGGTGGGGCTAGAGAAACGGTTCAGCATTTAAGAGCAGGCTGCTCTCTCAGAGAACCATAATTTGATAGCCAGTACCCACACTACAGCCACAACCATATACGACTCCAGTCCCAGACACAACGCCCTCTTCTGGCCTCGGGACAGTCAAGCACATAGGTGGTGCACACACACCCATGCAGGCAAAACACCCAGACACATAGCTTTTTAAATCTCTGAACCTATGCTTTGTAGGCTTCATTTTAAACTACAGAGTTTACAGCTGTGAACACTTTCATATTATATCCTTAAAAAAAAAAAAAGTAATATAACGTGCAGCAAAATTGGGTGTAAATTATTTACATTTATTAACATGTTCATTCTTAAAAAGATTTTTGGGTGACTAGAATATAGGATACTTTTGTGGGTTACACAAATATTTTAGTATAATAATTTTAAGGCTATGATATTTCAGGATTTTCATTTGGTTTTGCATTTCTATATTTATTTATTTATTCTGTGTGTGTGTGTGTGTGTGTGTGTGTGTGTGTGCATGTGACTTCCATACACACATATGGAGATCAGAGGACAATTTGCTGGAGTCGATTCTCTCCTTCCACTGCAAGTGACATATGGGTGGACTCAAGTCATCAGGATAGGTGTCACTACATTGACCACCCAGCCATCTCACCAACCCCTAAAAACAGTGGTCCTCAACCTTCCTAAGGCTGGGGCCCCTTAATGCAGTTCCTCCTGCCATGATGACTCCCAACCATAAAACTATTTTGTTGCTGCTCCATAACTACTCCATTTTTTTTTTTGCTACTTTAATGAATCATAATGTAAACATCTTATGAGACCCCTGTGAAAGGCCACTTGACCCCCAACGGATCACCACCCCCAGGTTGAGAAACACTTGCAAAAAAGTCTGTTCTCTTAAAGTATCTACTCCTGTGTAATCTTCTGCTTTCAGAAATAGTGCTCGGTAAAGAAGATTCACATAATTCCCTTGATGCAAAATATTCACATAATTTCAAATACATTTCTTTGAAGCTTGTCTTTTTATGTGGAGGTAGCTGGCTTTGAATCACTAGCCCTTGAAGAGAGAAAGCTTAAAACATCGTAAAACATATGTGACCACAGACAGTCACATTGTTATACGTGACAAGAGTCAAGCAGAAGACTAAATTCCAAGGTGGGTGCCCCAAAAGGCTTGGACCAGCAAGCCTGAACTCTGCACTCGGAACCTATCTCCAGCTCCTCCAACAGTCTGAATTAACTCAGTGCGAAGATCTGATTTTTTTTTTTTCATCTTTTTCCCTCTCTGCTGCACGTACTGCCTCACATAAAAGGACCAAGTATTTAATATTTGACATTAACCAGGCTGATGGAAGAAGACTGACACTAGCCTAGCCTCGTACAGTTTGCTGAGTTGAGAGGCCCTTTGCTCCCCGCCCTCTCCAACTCTAGCAGGGTTCACGATCGATCATAACAATGCATAAATCAACGACTCCTGCCCAACAAGGTGTTCAAAACAAGGAACTGTTAATAACCTAGAGTGGTATCACTTGTTTTAACAAGCTAAAGGGAACATTAAGTTTGACACACGCAGTCATAAGTTCAAGTCTACTGTCACAATGTGCAGGAAAGACATAACTCATTGATCCACTTTTAAAAAAGAAATGCTTGATGTCATTTGGTTTCAACCCCAGGACTAAGAACTAAAGTACATATTTTACGTATCAAAGCAGGCCTGTCCTTCAGCTCCTCCCAGCATCCCTTAGTCTCTACCTGACTTACCCTGCACACCACCTTGAACTTTCCAGTCCAGAAGCTGGGTTGCGCATTCCCTAGAGGCTCCCCCCTATAAATCCAGACATTTTGGGTTGCTCTCTCCTTTCCCCCACCCCGACTCCCTCACCCCAGGTTCACTCTGTCTACCTGTCTCTGTCTCTGTCTCTCTGTCTGTCTCTGTCTCTCTATAACTGTTTCTGGTTGTGAGTTTCCTGAGAGCCTTACCAGGCAGATTAAGCTGAGCACAGGTGGTGCAAGCCTTTAATCCCAGCACTTGGGAGGCAGAGGCAGGCGGATTTCTGAGTTCGAGACCAGCCTGGTCTACAGAGTGAGTTCCAGGACAGCCAGGGCTACACAGAGAAACCCTGTCTCAGAAAAAAAAAAAAAAAAAAAAAAAAAAACCAGGCAGGTTAAAGTCCCCATCATTGAACTTTCCACGTTCAGCATCTTTCAGGGAGCACTGACTCTGATGGACAGCGCCGTTTGCTTTCTAAATGAACACTAAGTTGTGGGCTTGGAGCCATTTTCTTAAAAAACAAAATCAAATCAAAACAAAACAACAACAAAAAGGAAATGCTGGGAACTAGGTGTCCCACAGGTTTGTTGTTGTTACTTTGTTCCATTTTCCTTAATGATCTTTTTTATTTCATCTCTGAAGCTGATCAAACAGTATGGCAGAAAGACAACTAAAGAAACTTTGAAGAACTTAACAGATAAAAACGGACCGCCTCTTAGCCAAAAGGGCTAATGAAGCCACATCTATACTCACTAGACCCACCAGCCAAGATGCAAGATAGCCCGGTATGGCCAGTTAAATACCATGGTTTCGTGCTGAGCATGGTGGCTCACTCACAACTCCAATCCCAGCACTCTGGAGGCAGAGGCAGGTGGATCTTCGAGTGTGTAGCCAGCCTGGTCTACAGAGCCAGGACAGCCATGGCTTCACAGTGAAACTGTCTAGAAAATGAAACAAAAAAAAAAAAAAGAAAGAAAGAAAGAGAGAAAGAAAGAAAGAAAGAAAGAAAGAAAGAGGAAGGGAGGGAGGGAGGGAGAGGGAGGAGAGAAAGAGAGAGAGAGAGAAAGAAAGAAAGAAAGGAAGGAAGGAAGGAAGAAAGAAAGAAAGAAAGAGAAAGAAAGAAAGAAAGAAAGACAGAGAGAGAAAGCAAGCAAGCAAGCAAGCATGACTTCTGTCAGATTCAAGGCTGTGGTGCAAAGGGGTTCTCCTGTATAGAAAATGACAAGACTTTTAGTTAGGGGAAAAAAACACATGTTTTCACAAGCACCAAAAAGGCAAAGTGAAGCAGGCTCAGTTGGAATTGATACTGAGAAAAAGTAAGACTGCCGGCCAGAAACATGAACCTGAGTATAGCTTAAATCCATGCAGATGTTCTCTGAGGATTCCCTCTGCACAGGAGCTAACAATAGTTAGGAATTTTATCAGACCATACCACTCTGTGCTGGCACTGGAAAAAGCTTCATCCGGCAGGCAGTGCCCTAAAAATGTTAGGGAGTTTAAACAGATTTGAAACCACCTCATTAATTCATGTGCCAAACATAATTTTCTACACAACTCTCAAAAGTAAAATTCAAAATATAAGAACCCACAGGCAAATAGATGTTCTAAATGTCAGCAGTGCGAATTTGTTTAGCACACATGCCCAGTGAACACGAAGAAACAGCCATATACCTTGTTCACTCTGTAAGTCCACGGAAACTTATGGGTCTGTTTTTATCTTTTATACTTATTTTCAGTCCCCTCATTTCTGAGTCTGCATGATGATCCTAAACAAGACATGAGTCTCACTGGGACAGACAGTGATTTGAGGCAGCAGAGAATATTCTCAACTTCCTACGAAATTCCCACATACAGCATATTGACTTATCAGATTATAACTATGATTAGGTTTCCAGAGTTTTCTCATTTATTGTGCTCTCAAATTTCCCAAAGCGTCTGGTCTGGCCTGCTTAAGAAATTGTAAATGCTCCTACCAAGGTCTTAGAAAGAACAGTAAAATCTAATGTTTCTCTGAAATCCCACCTGGTCACTCACCATAACTTTTACTGTTCTGTTTTGAAGTATTTCTTTTTTTTTTTAATTAGATATTTTCTTTATTTACATTTCAAATGATATCTCCATTACCAGTTTCTCCTGGGGGGGGGGCTGTTCCCTTCCCCCTCCCCCTGCTCACCAACCCACCCTCCCTCACTTCCTGGCTCTGGCATTCCTCTATTCCCCTGGGGCATAGAACCTTCACAGGACCAAGGGCCTCTCCTCCCATTGATGACCGAGTAGGCCATCCTCTGCTAAATGAAGTATTTCTTTTAAACATGTTTGTTAATTTTCCTGATCATTCACCCTTAGATTCTGATTCTGAAGCTGGGATTATGGCCCAGCGTTTAAGAGTATCTGTGCTCTTCAACCCACAGCCACTTACAATTCCAGCTCCAGGGGACCCAACACTCTCTTCTTACCTCCACAGGCATCTATCCACCCACACAAAAAGATGCACACACATACACTGAATCAATGGTTTGTTAATTTTGCAAGGTTCTCAGTCTCCAGAACTGGTGTGAATTTGTCTGTTTACATGAGCGTTGAGCTATGAGTTATGGTTGTCACAGTGATTTCTGTACTGTAACAGCACGTGGCCTCAATGTTGGGTTTAGTTCAGGGCACCTACTTTGCTGCTTATTTAAAAGTTTAAAAAGTAAAAAAAAAAAAAAAAGCTACAGCTAGAGGTTTTGAAAAAGAACAGCAAGGGATTAGTTACTCAGCAAACATGAGTTAAGTTAGTCCAACAACGGTAGAGAGGACAAGAGAAACAAGAAAAGTAAATAGACGTTTTTAACGGGCCAGACACGCCTTTAAGCACTTAAACTCAGTGTTCCTCAAACACACATCTACAACAGTACTCTCATTTGCCCATTATGCAAATGAGAAAACTAAAGGTAAAGGACTGAAGGAGAGATCAAGAAAATATCACAGCCCATCTTTAAACCTAGGTAGAGCAGCCCAGCCAGCGCCTGTGCGTCCCCACATTACCATCCACACTGAACTGAAGCAAGTGTTCGTGGGTTTGCTAATTAAGACATGGACACAAGGTATTGTGATTTGAAAGTTTGGGTTTTGCTTAGGAAATATTTACACATCTCTAAATTGCTTTTCTCCGAAGTTCACAAATAGCAGATCACGCAGGTCTCGCTGAAGAAAGAAACTGCAGGATCTCTGTTTCCCATTAAAGAACAATGTGTGTTTGAATATATATAAATACCAAAAGCACCGGGCACACCTAATGGATGGTGAAAGCACCAGGCTGAACATGCTCTGCTTCCGGGACACAAATGCTAGCT
>JADRCD010155366.1:0-10936 GCA_019843815.1 Montemys delectorum | reverse complement strand
CATGACTGTAATGGTCAAGTCTTCTCTTTTCCATGACAGTCTTTGACCAGTTAACCCCTCTCACTTAGATAATGCACACAACAGAAGCAGTGCCTGCCCTGCATTCAGACCTAGACACCTATAAAATCCCCCATGGCAAGCATTATAGTCCCCAGTGTCAATGGGTAGCTTATATACATCTTCTGGCTTATGCTAATAGAGACCACACAGGAAATAGGGCAAACAATGTCCTACCTATGAGCTCTCCCACATAGAATTTTTAGTCAATTATCTGGCATTCATTGTAGAAGACATAGTGGTCCATGACTGGCAGCTCATAGATGTGTATAAGCATCGTACCCCAAACTGGAAATGAACAGAGAAAATGGGTCTGTAGTGTTTTCATCTGGAAACATCATTCTGACTTACTCTAAGAAATGCCTAGAAGAGTAGTTCTCACCGTTCCTAATGCTATGGCCCTTTAATGCATTGCCTAATGTTTGGTGACAACCAACCATGACATTATTCCACTGCTACTTCATAACTGTAATTTTGACACATAATGTAACTATCAGATATATATGTGATATCTGATATGTGACCCCCCTAAAGGGTTGACACCCACAGGCTTAGAACTACTATTCTAGAAGATGGTATCAATAACCTATAAAATCCTGATCATATAAAGCCTGGGCTTGCTCTAGCCTCATCACAGGACCAAGTTCTCTCCTAAAAGCTTTCATCCCAGGTATGCAGTCTGAAAAAAGGGTGGAAACTAAGGATGGAGGTTGGAAATGCCCCCTTAGCGCAGCCCTGCCCTCAATTTTCCTCTGGGTCAAAGGACAGAATTATAGAGAGGTAAGTATGGTCTCTCCCGTGGACTAGCCTGTAACCTCTAAAGGCAGCTAGAAGTTAACTGGCTATCCTATGACTGACTGAAGCTCAGCAGAACTGGGATGCTCAAACAACAGGAGCATGCCCTTAGAAGGAATACCATATGCAACCCAAAAAAGACTGTGACAGCTAAGGTTAAACATCTACTTGACAAGCATCTACTCATTGGAGATGTGGTTTTGTCCGTACTGTGACATATTACTTATGATAAATGAAGTAGTAAAAAGTACCTTAACTGTGGTGAGACTCTCGACTAGGGGAGAGACCCTGAACGGTGTACAATGGAGTGAGCCACATAAGTACTAGCATGCAAGCAACCCCAATTCTCTTCTATGGGCAATAGATGTAATGTAAACAGAGCCTTTAAGGACCATCTGTCTTGAATTCTCTGCTAGGACGGGCACTATTTTGAAAAAAATGAGCTAAAGTAAACCCCTTTTTCCTATTCAACAGAGACAGATTTTATCACAATGAGAGAAGTAATTCCATCAGGTACTCACAGGCTGTGTATAGGCCAGGCCTCTCTGTTTTCACCAAGAGGATTGGAATTTGGTCACACTCACCATCTTCCCTAGTAAACAGGAAACACCAGGAGCCTCATTCAAGGCCTACAGCTGAGCTCTGCACAGCTTACATAGCGAATCAGAGACTCTGAAATGCCATATCATCTGAAGTCATTTCAAATGGATGCTGGGGTGGGGTCCCCGCAAAGGAATAACCTGCTTATCATCAACACACAAAGTATAGATCAAAACGGAAGGGAAAGCAGTGAGGAGGCATGGTGCTGATACTCACTTAGAAATGAAAGTGACCTCCATGTTCCCATTCTGCAGTGCTTCCACTACAAAAGGGAATCTTTGCATTTTCTTCGGTCTCAGCTCTGTGATGTTCAGGTCATTCATTATTGCCTTGTGGTACCAGATCCCTGACATCTATAATAGACAGAATGATAAGGACATCCCAGACCAAGACAAGATCTCCCCCAGGCTGCAATGAAGAAACATTCCAGAACCCAGATTGCAGTCCTGAGATGGAAGGTCCAAAAAACCCAGTTCTGGTTTTCCAAGGAATGCCTGAAAACTCATGTTCTAGGCTCAAAGTGTGGGTTCGCTGAGCCCTCTAATACTTTAGATTACAGGGAATGACACTCCACTCCTTTCAAACATTCAGGTTCTTGGAGTCAGTGCAACTAGGAAACGTCTATGTTCCAGCTAAGGAGCCTAGGACCGCCCATGCCACCTAGTAAAACAGCAGTAGAGATAGCAGAGAAGTTGAGAGCAGAAAAGACTCCAGACAGAGATGCAATGTTAGGGGGCAGATTCAGAGGAGTGAAAAGCTCCTGAGTGCAAGCTCCAGTCTTCAAGTGAACTACAACAGTCAAACCTCCAACTACCCCTGTCCACCATCGCTCCCTGCCTCACATTCCTGTCTTCTGAGAGGAAGGGCAGGTCATCTTGTGCCTGTAGGACAGCCAGCAGACAAAACAGGGTGACAGTCAGGAACAGGCTCTTCATCTTCGGGCTCTGACCTCTAGACAAGGCAGGTCTCTTGGGTGACTCAATGAGGCTGTGCTGGCTCGTCACAGAATGCCCTTTATGGGCACAAATGGCAATGACCACACCCCTCCTGCACAAGACTATGTTCATCGTGAGGGTGTGGGTTATTGTACTGATGTCTTGTAATTGTTCTCTGTCAACTGAAGATAAAGACACAATGTCCTGAAAAGTCTGCATCACATAAGGGTGCCACGTAGACAAGACACACTACATTAATACCTGGAGCAGCCAGGAAGGGAGGGCCCTGGCTTTCTCTTGCTCCTTCTCCACACTTCCACTTGCCCTCCTGCCACCCTTGGCTTCCTTGGACATCTTACCTAAAAAGTGACTTTCTCCCACTTGAGCTGAGAAAACAACTGACCTTACCATCAAAATTCTTCCAGTGCTCTGGGAACAAACTAGACAAAAGGTGACCACCAACTTCCCTTCTGGTACTGGGTGGCCCTACCTCAGACATGATCAGGAAACTTTATGTGTGTCAAGATCAAGTTGACAGCCAGGAGATCCTAACCATTTACTGTGGTTAGAGGGATGAGCCACATAACATTAGAGACCACACTCACCAGAACAGCTTCACACTATACACCTGGGAGCTGTGCTCTCTTAGAGCACTTCTTATTGTACAAACACCTATCCCTCTCCTTCTTTCTCAGCCATAGCCATCACCCATCTATCTACTCAATTATATGCACAGCTCCTGGAGAGTAGGGCCCCTGTAATGCACACTTTATTCCAGAAATTAAAAAGGATCTACCCACATACAGCAGTCACCAACCTGTGCCCACTAAAGGGAAGTTTCTCCATTGTGGATCAGAGTTTTGTATGGAACAAGGGAACTTGTGTCTTCTGATATGTTCACTATCTTAAACCTTAGGATAGGATGCACGGAACTGCTTTGATGCCTTGATAAAACTCAGGTGCCTTCCACATCTGGCCTGATCTGAAAACCATCAGATCCTTCAAAGTCTTTTGTGAACTCACAGTTGAACAAGTTTCTTAAGACACTAGAGCTCCTGAAATACCAAAAGCTTTTCCTACTTTGTCAGTTTGACAACTGGCACGCCCCGAAGTTGACCTTGAATGTACTTTGCTTCAAATGGGGAAGCACAAGTAACACATGGAGGCCTGGGAGCCACCTCGGCCCACAACTCACAACTGAGCACCTTGGCCACCTCATCTCCTGGATACGGTCCAGCTCCCTCTCCAGCAGGAACTCTAATTTGTCTCTCCCCATCACAATGGGAGGCTCAGGTTCAGGATCCTGAGAAACATCTTACCTGAGCTATAGAGTGAGGTCTTATTCCTAACAAAGGCACCTTTTTGCCTCTGTACACCAAGCTTAGCCAGCTTCAAGACTTTATAAACAATATTAATAACACTCTATGATAAGTCCTGGGCTGTGCTGAGGAGCTGCCATAATCCAGTTTTGCAAGCTCCTGCTGAGCAGGAAGTCTGATATCTATGAAGTGACCGGGTGGGGCCAGTGCTCTTTAGGACAAGAGGTTAGTGAGCAGCCTAGAGTCTCTGCATCCTGGGTGACAAGGGCTTTGTATACTGGTGCTGTAGAACACATCATAAGTACTTTCACACACTACTGGCAATGATATGTAACGTACTTCCATCAGAAAAACATGACAGCCACAAACAGATGGTTAGATGAGGTCTGCAACCATGAGTCTGCTGTGCCACCTGAAGGGCATCTCCTGCACACTACAGATACTTCCCATCATGTGCCCACCTGCCCCTGGGTCCCATGACTGAATTCTACCATGTTCTGCAGCTATGCTCACAGACACCTGTCATGTTAGAGTGATCGAAGCTGCCATGAGGAGGTAGAAGGGGAAAGGGTTGTAGGCAGTCCTGAGGGGACAGGTGGTAGGATAGGAAATTAAGGTCTACTGATGGTAGGAGTTCCCTGGAGTCAACAGAAGAGTTGGTTGTGGTCAGCCCGGGATAGAACTTAGAAAGATGGTAGGAAAGATGGGACAGTCCTAGCCCACATATGTCTTTGTGCCTCCTCTTCCTTTTTGTTTGCAGTTCCTGCAGGGATCCCGGTCTCCAGAACCCTAGTCTTCATTGCTTCTGTTCATATTCCTCACTACCCTTGAATTATAACCTCAGATTGATCACACCATCTCTATCATGCTAATTCCTAGGTAGCTCACTGCCAAGGACAGAGTCTGAACTTTACCAAGCATTACAGATTGATGTCTATTTTTAAACTTTTTATTGATTCTTTCTGGTTTCGCATCATGCACCCAGTACCACTCATCATCCTGTCCTTTCATATCTCCCCTTTTACCATGCAACCTCCTCCATCCAAAATTAAAAATGCATAAATAAACAAAGAAATAAAGAACAAAAAAATCAAAGCATAGAGAACATCTCGCTATTAAAGTTGAAGTGTGTCCCACAGTATATTCCTTTGCCCACACATCTTCACAGATAGGCATTTTTATACTTTAGTTATTTATTTTTACTTATTCACTTTACAGTCCAATCACTTACCCACTCCCAGTTACCCCTTCACACAATCCTGTTCCCATACCCTCTCCCCTTCTCTTCAGATAGTGTGGGGACCCATGAGTATCACCCCACCCTGGAACTTCAAGTCTCTGCAAGGCTAGGTACTTCCTCTCCCACTGAGGCCAGGCAAGGCTGTTGAGCTGGAAGTAAATAACCAACATACACGCACCAGCTTTTGGGATAGCCTCAATTCCAGCTGTTTGGGACCCACATCAAGATCAAGCTGCACATCAGTTACATATGTTCAGTGTGACTGGGTCCTTACAGTGTATGCTCTTTGGTTGGTGGTTTAGTCTCTGAGAGACCCCAAAGGTCCAGGATAGTTGTCTCTGTTGTTCTTCCTATGGAGTTCCTATCCTCTTAGGGGCTGCAATCCTTACAATACTAAGTTCCATAGACACAAGAAGGGCTGACAAGAAGGAAGTCACAAACAAGGAGGTTTGAGCTTCGCTTGGAAGGGCACATGGAATGGTATTGGAAGGCAGATGGAGGGAGTAAAAAGAATGAGAGAGTAGATTGAGAGGGGAGTGGTGGGGTTCAGATTCAATTGTGGGGAACAGCAGGGGTGATGGCCAGATCTCCATGAGAATTAATGGAAATCTGCAACTGATGGAGGGGAAAGGTAGGGGGCATCTCAACAGGTAGAATTTTGATAGTAGCAAAACAACACTAGGGATAGACAAATAGGCAGGGAATCAAGTGTGACTTAGGTAGGTGTCTATTAATGTGGTAAAACAGCAGGTTGTCCAAAAACAAACATGGAGAGGAAAATATTTGAGTATAATTTATAATCCATAATTGACAGAAGTCAGGGTAGGATCTGCTGCTGAGGCCATGTAGGAATGCTGCCTGCTAGCTTGTCCTTGAGATTGTTCAGTCTGTCTTCTTATATAAACAAGGATCACCTGCACAGGATGATATTGCCCTTAGTGAGCTAGACAATCCCACATTAAGCAACAGTCAAGGTTATACACAACAGGCTTGTTTACAGGTCACACATGTGCTTCATTTACTCAGGTGAACTTCCCTCTTCCAAAATAACTCTGGATTGTGTCAAGAAAATATGAATTAGCTAGAAAAAGATGCGTCAAAATCTCCTGGGGAGTAGTCTCCTATGAACATCCACAACAGCTGAAAGACCCTCTGCAATGTGTGCACTTGAGATTGGTTCCCTAACGAGAATTTGATTGTTTTTATTGGTGTTTATTTTACAAGAAAAAGTGATTTTTTCTACCAGTACAGGTGTGCCCTACATGGCTGCCAGGTAGAGGAAGAGGTCAGAAAGTGTCATCAGTTCCCCCTGGACTGCAGTTACAGAGTTGTGAGCTCCCATGTGTACTGTGAATGGATCCTAGGTCTTCTCCAATAGGTATACATGCTCTTAACCAATGACGTATCTCTCTAGTCCCTCAATAATTGTTGCAGAGACTGGTTTTCCACAATCAAAATGATCACTTATAGAAAAAACTCAGCTTGAAGTGTAAGTTAGACAGTACAAGAGAAGGACTAATGTTGTAGTGGATGATGACCAGCCCTCACATTCCTCCGGGTTTTGAAGACAGTCTCTATCAAAGTGACCATAGCCCCAATGTCTGGTGGCTGCATCCCACTTTTCTGTTTCCAGTGACACACTCTGCTGGAGCTCAGATGTGCTGTAATGACTACAGCTAATTAAGGCAGTTCCTAATGTTATAAAAGCAGCCTAGTGTGCTGGTACACAGTTCCAAAACTTGGCCAGCCTCAGATTTATAATAGGTTCTAGGTTAGCCTCAGCTACATTAGACTCTGCCTTTTATAAACAACCCATCTTTTTAACAATTGAGGTACAAAATTTTTGCATCATGTCAATCAGTCAGTGCTGGAAAGTCATTTGACAAGACTGGGTAAAACCTGTCATAATAATCTCTCCCTTATGATGATCAAGAGCTTTTACAAAAGACCTTCAGCCCCTGTCATTTATACTGGGCAATACTGCACTCCCTACATCCTCTGGGACATGTGAGGTTGTCTCTTCTCCCTGTGTACATGTGATACAATGCAGAAAGTCCCAACTATAGACTAAGTGTTAAAGGGGAAGATAAACAAGGTTGCCAAGATTTAAAGGAAGAAATGAGGCCCTATGTGGGAATGGTATGGTTGTCCCTATAGAAGGATCCAATGAGGCTAAAACCAAAACCAGAACTGACAAATCACTTGGCCAAGGTCCCTGCATGTAACACATTCATGACACTGTGGTAGAACCAGTCTTGTAAAAGAAGCCCTATGGAAAAATGATTTCCTCCAATGACCTCCAATAAACCTCAGTTAGTGTCACTAGCTCTCTATGCAGTTGTCTTCTTAAGTGTCCATTGTATTATCTTGTTCAGTCCACTGTGTCAGCCTGTCTCCTGATTATTTAATTGTATATTATTATATGTGTGGCATATGCCAAGAGGAACACACAAATGGAACAAGATGGACAGCAACTATAGGGGTGAGGGTTGTGTAATCCAAAGGAATTGTCAGAATCACCTGCACAAAGGGGAATTTAAATACCTAGTTGAAGGTGGTGAAGGGAATAAGCCATGAATAAGTGAAGTTGAGGAGTACTCAAGGAGAAAGGAGCATTGGGTAGGTCCTGGAAGGGGCAGAGTTGGCTTGGCTGTGCCAGGACCAGTCTGGAGGGCAGAGACGATGGAGCAGATGGCTGGGCAGGGGCAGGAAGACTGCCAGGGCCCGGGTTAGAGTAAGGATACAGCAACTTTGTGGGCCACTAGAGCACTTTCACTTTTACTGTGAGTAAAATGGAGACAAGCACTGGGTGTTCTCATGGTCAAGACACAGCTCAGTGTCTCAGACAAAAAGAACAATTTAACAAAACCACAGTAGATGGAAAGAGAAGAGTCAGAGAAGGGTCAAAAGGCTGCAAGCTTCAGGGTGGCTTTGTCCAGCTTCCACTGCAGGTTCCAGGTTCTTCCTCACACTCCTTAAGGATCTCCGAGTTTCCTCAGAAGAGATGAGAGGTCTCCCTGGGCTGAAGCCCTGTCAGTGCTGACTTCTCCCTTCCAGATCCCATTGCTCTCTCGTCTCTAACACTGCACAAACTGCTACTCAGGTTTGGTTACTGGCATTGCCCTGCTTGACCTGCAGCCTTCACTTTGAACTTCTAAGAGCTCTTGCAACCTTCCCAGCCAGTCTGCCTGCCTGGGCTCTCAGCTGTGAACGCAGGCCCCTAGAAGGGGGCAAACAGAGGCAGGGACCTGAGAAGGGTTGTTTAGCCTGCATGGTCACTCTTTAACCTCTGTAAGGATCTAGTGCCATGTAGAGAGACTGTTACACTAGATGTTGTTACAGTCTGTTACAGGAAGTGTACTGCAAAACAGCACTCATTCTTTCTTATTGCATTTTTACAAAAAAGTCTTTATTGATCCCATTACATGCCTGTAAATCATACTGAATTAGCCAGTAGTGTCTACTTCTAGACAAGGTTTGTTACTGAGGTATGAATGGTGGAGATGATGTAATATAATTGTGTAAGTATGAAGTGTTGACCTAGCTTTGAGGGCACAGCTGGAGGCCCATCATTCCTCTGTTTTTCTGAACAGTTATTGAGTTATTGAGTTCAACCCCACCACAGCCATGGTATGCTCTTACACTCTAGGGCCAGAGTTATAACTCTGATAGCACCAGAATGAGACACTGTTTTCTGGAGCAGCACAGCCTGGAGTCTAATTAACCAGCTACGTATCCAGTAGTCCTTAGATCCAGCTCACATCCACTGTCCCAAAGACAAGCCACTGTTACCCAGCCTCCCAAGCTGCTTTGGACTGTAATCCACAAGAAGCCTCACATTTCACTGAAGTCACCGAAAGGCTGGCTACTAATGAGCATTTCTCCTTATAACACAACCTGATCCAACAAAGACCTCCAGTGTGTTTCCACAGCAGAGAACACACACTCTTAACCTATCTGCTGGCTCCCAAGGGAAATGTCTTCAATATGCATGGATCTTGTTCCTGCACCCAAGCTCAGGTTAGACTCCTTTGAGTACAAAGCCTCTGTTCCCGTCTGTTATGGGTTATTGTGAATTCCATCATGTCGTTTTCTCCATCCCATTCTCTATGTTTTCTCAGTAGAGCAAGACCAGTCTGGCTTTACATTGTAGTCTAATGTTTAAGGATATTCTGGAGACAAATCAAAGTTTCTGTCAGGAGCCAACAATCTAATAACTAGCAGGTGATCTTTTGAGATGAATTCACCTTAGATTATCTCCAGTAGGCAAGGCCCAGAAGAAAATTGTTTTAGAAAAGGTTCTTGCTCTTAATATGCTTTTCCTGTTATTATTAAACATATACGACAATCACTAGTTATTGTCCAACCCTTTTGAGTAGATCTCTGTTGATCTATGAAGATGTACTGTCTTGTAGTGATGCTTTATAAACAAATAAATTCAGAATGACTTCTGAATTCCTAATAATGATCTTATAAGAATTCCTTGAGAGGTGAGGAAGACACAACATCTGTCCCAATACCAGGTGTAACTAGGACCAGCGGGACCAGGCACACAGGAACTCTGCCAGCCCAGTGGATCAGGTTCCTTCTGGTCCCACAATACCCAGAGGAAGCTCCACTTGCAGGTGCTCTAACACACCAAGAATCAGAGGTGAGGAGGACACAACATCTGTCCCAACACCCGAGTACCTGGGATCAGCAGGACCCAGGTACACACGAAATCTGTCAGCCAAGTGGCTCGGGTTGCTTCCAGTCTGTGTGGGCTGGCCGGTGCCCTGAGCAGACCTTGGCTGCAAACTCTGCAGTCATTCCCACAACACCCAGAGATAGATCCACTTCTAGGTGCTCTAACAAGCCCAGGGTTACAGGATCCTAGAATCACAGGATCACAGAGACAACTTGACTCTGAGGAGTTCTGACACAATCAGGATCACAGGAAGGACAGGCTCCAGTCAGATTTAGCAAGGGCAGGTAGCAGTACAGATAACCAGATGATGTGGGGCAAGTGTAAGAATATATGCAACACAAACCAAGGTTACTTGGCATCATCAGAACCCAATACTCCCATCACTGCAAGTCCTGAACCCATCATCACACCGGAAAAGCCAGATTCAGATATAAAATCACTTCTCATGATGATGATACTACACGTTAAGAAAGACATAAATAGCACCCTCAAAGAAATACAGGAGAAACAGGCAAACAGCTAGAAGCCCTTCAAGAGGAAGCACAAAAATCCCTTAAAGAACTACAGGAAAACACAATCAAACAGGTGAAGG
Organism: Montemys delectorum; assembly: GCA_019843815.1. Classification (NCBI taxonomy): domain Eukaryota; kingdom Metazoa; phylum Chordata; class Mammalia; order Rodentia; family Muridae; genus Montemys; species Montemys delectorum. The sequence continues at coordinate 711 of JADRCD010155366.1, read as the reverse complement.
AAATGAGCAAAACCATCCAGAATCTAAAAATGGAAATAGAAACAATAAAGAAATCAGAAAGAGAGACAACCCTGGAGTTAGAAAACCTAGGAAAGAGATCAGGAGTCGTAGATGCTAACATCACCAACAGAATACAAGAGATAGAAGAGAGAATCTCAGGGGCAGAAGACACCATAGAAAACATTGACACAACAGTCAAAGAAAATGCAAAAAGCAAAAAGCTCCTCACCAAAAACATCCAGGAAATCCAAGATGCAAAGAGAAGAAAAAACCTAAGGATAATAGGTATAGAAGAGAGTGAAGACCCACAAGGTAATGGGCCAGTAAATATCTTCAACAAAATTATAGAAGAAAACTTCCCTAACCTAAAGAAAGAGATGCCCATGAACATACAAGAAGCCTATAGAACTCCAAATAGACTGGACCAGAAAAGAAATTCCTCCCATCACATAATAATCAAAACACCAAATGCACTAAACAAAGAAAGAGTTTTATTTTATTTTTTTATTTTTTATTTTTGTTTTTTTCATGACAGGGTTTCTCTGTGTTGCTCTGGCTGTCCTGGTACTCACTCTGTAGACCAGGCTGGCCTCGAACTCAGAAATCCGACTGCCTCTGCCTCCCAAGTGCTAGGATTAAAGGTGTGCCCCACCACTGCCCGGCCAAGAAAGAATTTTAAAAGCAATAAGGGAAAAAGGTCAAGTAACATAA
>JADRCD010155365.1:0-13062 GCA_019843815.1 Montemys delectorum | reverse complement strand
AGGTTTGGTCTTCTCATTGTGTCCTGGATTTCCTGAATGTTTTGGGTTAGGAGCTTTTTGCTTTTTGCATTTTCTTTGACTGTTGTGTCAATGTTTTCTATGGTGTCTTCTGCCCCTGAGATTCTCTCTTCTATCTCTAGTATTCTGTTGGTGATGCTTGCATCTATGACTCCTGACTTGTTTCCTAGGTTTTGTATCTCCAGGGTTGTCTCTCTTTCTGATTTCTTTATTGTTTCTATTTCCATTTTTAGATTCTGGATGGTTTTGTTCATTTCCTTCACCTGTTTGATTGTGTTTTCCTGTAGTTCTTTGTGTTTTCTCTTAAAGGGCTTCTAGCTGTTTACCTGTGTTCTCTTGTATTTCTTTGAGGGTGCTATTTATGTCTTTCTTAAAGTCCTGTATCATCATCATGAGAAGTGATTTTATATCTGAATCTTGCTTTTCTGGTGTAATGGTGTGTCTAGGACCTTCTATGGTGGGAGAATTGGGTTCTGATGATGCCAAGTAACCTTGGTTTCTGTTGCTTATTTTCTTACGCTTGCCCCCCCCCCCCCGCCATCTGGTTATCTCTAGTACTACCTTCCCTAGCTAAATCTGACTGGAGCCTGTCCTTCCTGTGATCCTGGTTGTATCAGAACTCCTCAGAGTCAAGGTGTATCTGTGATCCTGTGATTCTGGGATCCTGTGATCATGGGCTTGTTAGAGCACCTGGGAGTGGAGCTTCCTCTGGGTGTAGTGGGACTGGCTGCGGAGCTTGCGCCCAAGGTCTGCTCAGGACACCAACCCAGAGAGATGGGAAGGAACCAGAACCACTGGCCTGGCAGAGTTCCTGTGTGGCTGGTTCTGCTGGTCCCAGTTACTTGAGTTGAATAGTCTTATGTAGATGCTTGCCTACAGCAATACTGAAAATTCATACTTTTTTCTCAATATAAATTTTAAATAACTCCAAACATATTAACTGTATATTTTAAAAACAATATATCACTACTAGTTTTTTTAATGAAAATAAATAGATAGTCTTTTTGTTTGTTTTGTTTTTAGTAGAGCTTAAAATCTTGGCTCTTACTGTGGTACAAGCCCAAAATTAGAACAATTTTTAAGACATTGAATTTCATTGTAATAAGGCTGTACTTCAATGACTCTCACATCACCAAAGGATTTTACCTCCATAGTAGCTAAGCTGAGAGTTGACAGTTCTGCTGTGCCAGGAAATGAATTGTAGGCATGTTTTTTGGATACAGATTTCCTGCTATGGTCAAAGCTATTTGACTTGAGTGATTGTCTTCATTCTCAGCCCACAGAGAACAGGTTACATTCATTTAAGAAATGGTGTGTGTATTAAGATAGGTCCATCCTTGAAGTCATTCACCAACTGTTTCAGTGAACAATGGTTCTGCTTGGATGGTGGCACAGACATTATTAGGTGAGGGTAAGAATCTGATTCATTGGCTGTGATGATTTTGAAAAGCATTAATCTCAGAGAAAGAGTAACTTATAAGGTTCTCTTCTCCAAAACTGATTCAATAATTATAAATATCAAGCAAAGCATTCAGTCTCACTCTTTGTTGTTCTCTTACAAGCCACCTCCCAAGTGAATTGTCTATGTTTCTTTTGGCTGTATAAACAATTTTGAAATTATTTATACATAATATGTTCTGAAACCATAGTATAGTGTAAAAACATCAAATAAACAATCCTACTAATAGAGAAGCTGAGATAGGAGAAGCATGATTTCAAGACCATTATGTGGAATCCAGCAGGACACTGTCATGTACAAACAAGCAGAAAATGTATATACAATGTTCAATATTGGACCTATTTCTTCAATTACCAAATTAGAGAGACCACCAGATAATAGCCAACAAATTTCTCATTCCTCATACTTTTGAATTTCAATTGATTAGGATATGTTGGTAATATTAATTTTCATATTAAGATATTAAAAACAAGTAATTGTTACTTCCTGTTATTTTTGTTGTTAGAGGTAGAATTAGGTTTGTGTGGGTTTGTTGAAAGATTACTTTCTTGCTTCTTCTAGGGTGGAGTTTTTCTCCTTATGTTGGTGTTTTCCATCTATTATCCTCTGTAGGGCTGGATTTGAGGAAAGATATTGTGTATATTTGGCTTTGTCATGGAATATCTTGTTTTCTCCATCTATGGTAATTGAGAGTTTTGCTGGGTATAGTAGTCTGGGCTGGCATTTATGATCTCTTAGGGTCTGTATGACATTTACCCAGGATCTTCTGGCTTTCATAGTCTCTGGTGAGAAGTCTGGTGTATAGGCCTGCCTTTGTAGGTTACTTGACCTTTTTCCTTACTGCTTTTAAAATTCTTTCTTTGTTTAGTACATTTGGTGTTTTGATTATTATGTGACAGGAAGAATTTCTTTTCTTGTCCAGTCTATTTGGAGTTCTATAGGCTTCTTGTATGTTCATGGGCATCTCTTTCTTTAGGTGAGGGAAGTTTTCTTCTATAATTTTGTTGAAGATATTTACTGGCCCTTTAAGTTGCAAATCTTCTCTCTCTTCTATACCTATAATCCTTAGGTTTGGTCTTCTCATTGTGTCCTGGATTTCCTGGATGTTTTGGGTTAGGAGCATTTTGTTTTTTGCATTTTCTTTGACTGTTGTGTTAATGTTTTCTGGGATATCTTCTGCCCCTGAGATTCTCTCTTCTATCTCTTGTATTCTGTTGATGATGCTTGCATCTATGACTCCTGATCCCTTTCCTACGTTTTCTAACTCCAGGGTTGTCTCCTCTTGTGATTTCCTTATTGTTTCTATTTCCATTTTTAGATTCTGGATGGTTTTGTTCATTTCCTTCACCTGTTTGATTGTGTTTTCCTGTAGTTCTTTGTGTTTTCTCTTGAAGAGCTTCTAGCTGTTTACCTGTGTTCTCTTGTATTTCTTTGAGGGTGTTATTTATGTCTTTCTTAAAGTCCTGTATCATCATCATGAGAAATGACTTTAGATCTGAATTTTGCTTTTCCAGTGTGATGGTGTGTCCAGGACCTTCTATGATGGGAGAATTATGTTCTGATGATGCCAAGTAACCTTGGTTTCTGTTGCTTATTTTCTTACAATTGCCTCCCACCATCTGGTTATCTCTAGTGCTACCTGCACAGGATAAATCTGACAGGAGCCTGTCCTTCCTGTGATCCTTGTTTTGTCAGAACTCCTCAGAGTCAAGCTGTCTCTGTGATCCTGTGATTCTGGAATCCTGTGATCCTGGGCCTGTTAGAGCACCTAGGAGTAGAGTTTCCTCTGGGTGCTGTGGGACTGGCTGTGAAGTTTGTGCCCAACATCTGCTCAGAGCACTGGCCCAGACAGACAGGAAGGAACCTATACCACTGGACTGGTGGAGTTCCTGCGTGCCTGTGTCCTACTGGTCCCAGTTACTTCAGGTGTTGGGACAGATGTTGTGTCCTCTTCACCTCTGATCTTATGATCCTGGGTGTGTTAGAGCACCTGGGAGTGGAGCTTCCTCTGGGTGTTGTGTGGAGTTCTGATATTTATTAATGAATGAAGGTGCTTAACATCAAACCTGATGACCCAAATTTGAACCTGGTATCTTTCATGGTAGAAGGAGAGAACCAATTCCTACATGTTGTCTGATCTCCACAATGCACCATGGCACACACCACACACACACACACACACACACACACACACACACACACACACACACAAGAATACACACATGAACATATACACACACCAAATTAAAATGTAATGATATGTACCGCCCGACTTCGAACTAAGTTTTGGGAAAGAAAGTGACTCAAATATGCAAAGAGTGAAGTGCACAGCACTTGTGGGGTTTATATATTTTACATATCATATACAAATTTGATAATTCAAACACATAGACTTTCTATAAGATTGTCAAGGTTAGAGATCCCAAGTCTACTTCACGTCTCTCCAAGTCTAACTCACTTGGTTAAGTGTTTATCACTGGGAAATGGTCAATCCTTCTGTTGAAATACAGAGTGCTGGCTTCTGCTTTCCTCATTGGGAAAAATAAATAAACAGAGCGCGCACATCCATGGACTTCATCTGAGAATGCTGACGTCTCCTCTTGTTTCAGGTGAGTCCCGTGTTTTCCTGTGGGAAAGGAAACAAAACCCACTGCCTTTTCTACTAAAGGATTATATAAGACAAGACTCTCTTAAAAAATTGGAAAGAGGTCACTTGGTAAAAGTTTAAATTCCTTTTGGGTTAGTCCTTCTTGAAATCAAAATATGTGCTCAAGTTTCATTTTTCCCTAAAACCCTGTTCTCTGTGTTGTCATATGATCATGTAAAGATGTCAGGCTAAGCTCTGACCACTCAGAGTGGGACACAAAATCCTGTTGTATCAGAAATAAAAGCACACACAGAGTCACACATCTTTTCTTCAAACTTCAGATCTTACCGTTGCATTTGTTTATGTTCAGCTTTTTTACTTAATACTTTGGGTCTTTTCCCAGATTGGCAATATTTCTATAAAACGCGTCTAATAGCAGCCTAGTTCTTAGCGCATATAGAGTTAGTCTCTTGTAGCTGGACATTTAGATGGTTTCATTTTTGTTTGCTCATGCTTGTAAATAATGGCTCCATGAATATCCTTTAATGTCAGTTCATTTCCCTGTATCTATCTTGTTATTCTTCTTTTCAGGGTAAATTTCATTTGAGAGCCAGTGAAATGGTTCTGTGGGTAGACAGCTTGCTATTGTGCCTAATGACCTGGGTTTGATCCCTAGTAACCTGATAGAGGGGGAGATCTGACTCCCTTAAGTTGACCTCTGCATTCCACATACACTCTGGGGTTTGCATGTGCATACACATGGTACACATGTACTTACATACAAATAAAAATATAATTAAAAAACTTAAAATTAATTGGATAACATAAAATAAACTCACCTTGGATTGAAATTTCTTTGTCTAGTATTCAAGGAAGCACATGGTAGGACTCAAAGGCCTTTTTTAATTAAGCAGGTTCTACAAGATTAACTCTTTTGCAGCCACCAAATATTTTCACCATAGGGAATTATAGTAAACATGTCTGAATTCGACAGTAAGAATAGATTTATTCAGGGCACTTCAGGATTGGGACATGTTGCAATATAGTAATTTCCTCTGAGCTCAAGAGGAAAGCATTATTCGTTATTTTAGCCTAAGACACTGTTTTATTTGCAGTTTTATTGCTATGATAAGACACTATCACCAAGTCAATTTATAGAGGAGTTTATTGAGGCTTACAGTTCCAGAGTGTTTGTCTGTGACTATTGTGGGGACCATGTCTCCAGGCAGGCAGGCATAACGCTGAAGGAGTAGCTAAGAGCTCACATCCTGAGACACAGCCATCAGGATGAGAGAGCAAACTGGGAATGGTATGGGCTTTTGAAACCCCAAAGCCCACCTGAGTGACACACCTCCGCCGACAAAGTCACACTGTCTAATGTTTCCCTAATAGTCCCACTAATTGGGGACCAGTATTCAATTACAGGAGCCAATGGAGACCATTTTCTCAAACCACCACAGACCTTGTTTATAAGTTATCAAACAGCCGAAGTTTCTATGTGTTCTAAAATGTTTATTTGGAAGCCTGCATAGAAATCAAGTGATTGAGTTATCACTGAGTAATCTTCATTTGCCCAAAGCCATTATCAATCACTACAGTGGCCATTATTTATAAAGAATGTTCTGTGATGAGCACTTTATAACCCGTGTTTGCTGTCTATAGCCATGCAATCAAATGATTCCAAATTTAGCAGCTTAAAATAAAACATTTATTAGCCCACAGTTTCTGTGAAGGGCATCTTAGCCTGGTTAGCTGAATCCTTTGGCTGGATGCTCTCCCAAAGCTAAAACCAAGACCTCTATTACTACTCTCTTAAAGCTCAGTGAATGAAAGAGACATCCAAACTCAGTCATGCGATATTGGTGAGATTAGTTCTTCCTGGACTGGTCACCAAGGGCCTCAGTTTCTTGTTGGCTAGAGGACTCTGTCACTTCTTTGGCCTCTGAGTCTGTCCATAGGGCTCATAAAACATAAGATTGCTTTCAACAAAGAAAGCAATTAGAGTAAGAAAAACAGAGTCAGAGATTTTTGTAACATAATTGTGGAAGTGACACCAATTGTCTTTGTCATTATTTATACAATGAAATGAATCACTGTGTTTCATCCCATATCAGAGGGCAGCGTGGAGATACTAAGAGGTGAGATTATTAGGAGCCGGTTTAGAGCTTTCCTACTATGCAAACATTAATCCAAATGATACCCTTCGGAAGTAAATACAGCTAATCCTCATTTACAGATAAGGACATGATGCTCACTGTCATACATAGCAAAATTAGGGTTCAGCTTGTTTCTTTGACTTCCTCACATATGTGGTTGATCCTTACCCCATCCTATTAGCAGGATATGATACCTGTAAGATCTATTGGTGCTGGAAATATCATAATAGAGATCTGAGTCAACTCAGCCTTTGGTTTACATTACCAATGCTAAGATGTGACTTTCTCCCTCACAGCTTCTGTGTTTAAGTGAAATTTCTCAGCCTATACTAACAAGAGAAGGTGACATGACCTGAAGGTGTTCAGTTAGAGGTAGGAGATTCTGGACTATTCAGGTGCCTTCATATTTAGTTCTTATGAAAGCTAACTAGCTCCTAAATCTCTATCCAGAATTCTTGTATGTCTTTCCTATTCTTGGCTCACATTGCATATAAGCATTGAAAATAATTTGTAAGATAAATATCATGGGGCAGAGAATCCCCATGACCAGTGATCACACACACACACACACACACACACACACTCATGAGACAGACAGACAGACAGACAGAGAGAGAGAGAGAGAGAGAGAGAGAGAGAGAGAGAGAGAGAGAGAGAGAGAAAGTTCTTGACATGTACTCTAAGAGGTAGTCATTCATTTTCCCTAACCAACAGAGCTATAAATCTGGTCTGAGCTCAGCGCACTGTATGTGTTTTGCTTTATGAAGGCATAAATCACCAAGATACAATTTGTGTTTGATTTTTTTGGACACTTAATTTGCTTAAATGTTCAGCAGTTCATAGACATAAATTGTGCTGGGCATAGCTCCAAGTGGAATAAGCTGGGAGTAAGAAAGCTATACATATTAGGATGTAATTCAGAAGAAAAATCATCCTGGCCAGTCAAGTAAGTCCTCTGTAGAAGTTACTTATAAATAACTTTGCTCCACGGGCAGTATAAATACTCAGTAAATTCTTCTAGAACAGGGAGCTTTATAGTAAATTTAAAGAAGCCTCTCATAAACGTGCCTCTGTGTGTGGGTGAGGGGTGTCTATGTGGGGGATGTATGATACGTGTTTGAAAATGTAACCACACACGTAGATTCTTAGTTTAATTTAAAAACGTATTTATTTTGTATATGAATGGATATTTTGTCTGCATGTGTGTCTGTATACCATGCATCCAGTGAGTGAGGAGGCCAGAAGAGGGTATTATAGCCTCTGAAACTCGAGTTATGGGGTTGTAAGCCACCATGCCCGTGCTGGGGATTGAATGTAGTTTCTCTGGAAGAGCAGCTAGTATTCTTAGTCACTGAGCCATCTCTCCAATAATGCCTCATTGAAAATCAAGGCATGGGTTTTCATTCTGTCTGCCCCTACATGCACAAATTGGACAAATCACTTAGCTTATCTGAACCTCAGAATTTCAATTTAAAAGGAGCGGTAGGATTAACCACTCTCCTAACTCTTCCTCTTTCTAAAAGGTTCTCATCCTAAATACTCACTGGGTAACTCTGCCATGCTATCTCGATGGAAAGGACAAGAGAAAACACAGGGGAAACTGGGGGTAAAATTTTGAAATTACATCAGTAGAAGAACTATTTGACAGTCTGTGTGTGGGGAAGAGATAAATCCTAAGTCAGTGTGTGTTGTGGACGTGGGCATGGTCAGGTCAAGGAGTCCATGTTCAGATCTATGGACATGGTAAGGCCTCCTTCTGGTCCAAGTATAAATGTTGAAAGTGTCCAGAAAGTATCAAATGATAGTTTCCTCTTTCCAGATAACTCTAGCCCTGAGACAGGTCCCCTGTAGAGATCTACTTGTATTAGCTAACCCTGCCTCCTTGTTCCGCTGTATAGCACAAACTCACCTCCACCATTCAGATCTATAAAATAACCTGCTGAGTTTCTTGGATGCTGCTGATGCATCTCCATGAAAGTGCTTGGCCCACAGATCCTAATTTCTCTGTCTGTCTGTCTGTCTATCTGTCTGTCTAGATTGTGGCAGGGTGGACATACCGCCTCAGGAAAATCCATGCAGATGCCCAAAGTCTGGAGTTTCCCAAAGCACTCCAGAGGCATGCTTCTGGTATATTCCACAGAGCAAGAGTTCATGAACGTGGTCCTGGAAGGGTCTAGCCAGCTGGGAATGTATAGTCCTTCCTCTCTTTTCTTTGTGAACAGTGCTGTACTGGAACTTCTTAGTATCCCACAACAATGGTGGCTCCTTCTCAACACAGGAATAGATACATGTTGGCAGCTCGTTTCCCTGGACAACTTATGACAGTGACTAGCACTCAAAGCGAAACTGCACTGTGTCTGTGTTGGCCGTTTTAAGAAGGAAGAAACGAAAAGAAGGGCCTTCCATTGTGGACCAGTAGCCGCTGGCTCCAGGTGTGTCTCTGTGAGATGGTAAGAGTGTGAGGAACCAATGGGTCCGATTCTGGCATTCAAGCTCTGAATTTCTCTCATAAAGTTCATCCCTTAACTCAGCTGTTCTCACATTTTTGTATGCTTCAGACTTGTCTGAAGGACTTGATGGCACATAATTGTTGGGCCCCTTCCATAGGGTTTCTGATCCAGCTTGGAGTGGGCCTAAGAACTGGCCTTTTTAACAAATTCCCATGGGAGGACAGTGCCCCTGGTCCAAGGCCCACACTTTCAGAACTCATACCATATTACATTACCATGAAAGTCATATTGCAGGGGCAAAAGAGCTGGATCAATGGCTGAGAGGACTTGCTTCGCCATTATGAGGACCCGAGTTCAATTTCTAGCACTCACACTGGGTGGCTCACTCCGCCTAGAACTCCAGCTCCAAAGGATCTGCCATCCTATTCTGGCCCTCATGGGCACCTGCACAAACTCACACAGATATAAGCACATATACATAAATAAAAAGTATAACCTTCTAAAAAGAATTAATATTACTTATTACATTATCATAGACTTTTCTCGGAATGCTATGACAAGACTACTGATATAAAGGAGGGTAAATTTAATGTACCTTGCAGAGGAAGTATTTTTTTCCCTTGGTAATACATTTTTTTAAAAGATTTATTTATTTATTTATTTATTATTTATTTATTTATTTATTTTATATGTATGAGTACACTGTAGCTGTACAGATGGCTGTGAGCCATCATGTGAGTGCTGGGAATTGAACTCAGGACAGCCCCGCTTGCTCTGCCCACTCCAGCCCACTCACTCTGGTGTAATACACTGTAGCTGTCTTCAGACACACCAGAAGAGGGCATCAGATCTCATTACGGGTGGTTGTGAGCCACTATGTGGTTGCTGGGATCTGAACTCAGGACCTGCAGAAGAGCAGTCAGTGCTCTTACCCGCTGAGCCATCTCGCCAGCCCCCACATTTATTTTTAATATGCATTAAATGTGGGCTTACTATCTTTTAGCAAGTTCTGGTTTTCTCTATATAGTATCAATATCAAGTTAATTTAGGAAACAAAAATAAAGAAATGTTCCAAATATTCAGCAAAACTGTAGATCCAGGACATGTCAGGACCATGTATGTACAGGCAGAGTAGTGGCTATTCCTGGTTGTCAGCTTGACTATATCTGGAATGAACTACAAACCAGAATTGGAAGGCTCACTTGTGGTCCAAATTTGAAGGCTGAGAGATACAAGTTTCTGACCTCGATCTTGGCATGGAGATCTTGAAGCGTAGTGGCTACGAATCCTAGAAGATTAAGACAGGAAGACCTCCGAGTTAAAGGTCATCTGGAATTAAAGGCATGGTGGCACACACCTTGAATCTGAGCCACGCCTTTTGCTGGAGACCTATATAAGGACATTGGAAGAAGGATGGCTCTCTTCTTTGACTGCTTGCCTTGTGGGACTGAGCAACTGCTAGATTCTTGCACTTCCATTCACAGCTGCTGCTGACCTTTGTTGGGAGTTAGACTATAGACTGTAAGTCATCAACAAATTCCCTTACTATATAGAGACTACCCATAGTTCTGTGACTCTAGAGAACCCTGACTAATACAGGCGGTGATAGAAAATTGGTCAAAATTGGGGAGATACTCATTGTGCTCACTAGCATTAACAATGAAGGTAACTATCTTAGGGTGTCCATGGCTGTGAAGAGACACCATGACTGTGGCAGCTCTTGTAAAGGAAGACATAATTGGGGCTGGCTTACAGTTTCAGAGGTTGGATTCATTGTCATTATGGCAGGAAGCATGACGCTGGAGGAACCAAGAGGTCTACATCTGATTGATCCTGAGACAGTTGAAGACTGTGTGCCACCCTAGATGTAACTTGAGCATAGGAGACCTTAAAGTTCACCCCCACAGTGATACACTTCCTCCAACAAGACCACACCTACTCCAACAAGGGCACACTTCCTTATAGTGCCATTCTCTATGGGCCAAGCATTCACACACATGAGTCTATGGGGAGCGTTCCTATTCAAGCCAGCACATCTAAATTCTTAAAATGTGACTGTTGAGTCATGTCAGCTAGTAGGAGTGTTCTTTTAATGTTGGGAACTTGGAATGCAGACAACTAGAGTCTGATAAGAATCATGGAGGACTGTGTCTGTGTAGTGTGTACACGTATGTGCACCATGATCAGCCTTGATAAACAACCTTCTGTTTCAGAGGCTAGGGTTTTATCAATATTTTGTACCTCCCTCTTTTGTTCCTCTGCCATTTGTTCATCTTCCTTGGCAACCTACAAAGGTGGAGCTGTTTGCTTTTTACTGTTATTGTTTACACACTGGGTCATCCTTTAGGGCCAACATCCCAACTGAAGATGCTCAGATGGATTCCTCTGCACAGCCAGAGTTGTAAACCACCAGACACTGCTCCATAGATCTTGCAGAAAGAAATCTCCTCTCCCCCGTCTTCAGTTAGCTGAGCTCACACATTTAAAAATTGCTACTAGGAGATGCTTCTATGAGGAAGTGACCACACAGCCCATTTCATTTTGCTACACAGTAATTTAATCTTTAGAAATAATCAGTTGTTGTTATAGCTGAATATAAACTAAAAGTATCATTTGCCATTTTCCACAAACTTGTCATATAAAGAGCAATAAAACCATTCGACCATTTATGCAACTTACAAATTCATTCTCTTCCATAATGTCTCACAATCAGATAGTATTTTCAGGTCTCATGCAGGTCACAAGTGGAGGACTGGAAATCATGTATTCTGCTATAATTTATAAATGTTACCGAATAGCTACCTTCAAAAACAAACACAGAAGAGTAAAAAAAATCTAGTTAGAATATTTCTGAAATTGTCTTTCTGAAAAATCCCTACCCCCCCCCCTGAAAATCTACAATAATTTTCTCGAATGAGGGAGCATTATTAAGAGAAGAACTGTAGAGTCTTCCAATAGACTCTTGTGACCTACACCCAAAGTTTTCAGTCGGGCTTTCCAGCAAGGACTCATCAAAACACCCAAGACTAGCTCCATCTGGAAGCTTCTGGATCAGTTGTCCTGGATCAGGATCAAATGTTTGAATTTCTCTTAAGTTCTAGAAGCTCATACTGCCAGTCTTCTGACTACACTGGAAACCATCCAGTGTGGCTGCTCTTTGGCTTCTCCCTTCCTTCTCCCCACTCTAAATCATCTAGTCCACCTGTGCCACATATTTTCTGCCCGTGAGTTATCCGTTGTTCCTGGCTGTCTTTATTAATGTTAGCTTTCTATTGCTGCGAGCACATACCTGAGAAAATTGATGTAAAGGGGGAAAGGTTTATTTTAGTCAGCTCACAGTTTCAGTTTGTGGTCTTATGGTCCTGTTGTTTTGGGGCCTATGATAGCACCGTAGCTTGTGGTTGATATATGTGGCTGAGGAAGATGCTGGCCTTGTGGTGGTTTGTAAGCAATAGCGAAAGACGGGGATGACTCAAGAACATGATCCCAATGATCTAACTTCCTTCTATGAGGTCCTGTTTCCTGGAAGTTCCACCACTATCTGACAACTTCACAGGCTGGTAGCCATGCCTTTATAAAAGAAGCCTTTAGGTCCATTTAAGATCTAAAACATAACAACAGCCCTCCCCCACCATAATCTGCATGCCCAAATCCTATTCAGTCTTCCAGTCTATTTACGGAGTCATATGGCTGGGAACCCTCTCCTGACCTCCTATTAAAATGGAGCACCTTCCTGTGGCTTCTGTGGTGGATCGTGAACTATTTCAATGATTTCCTTAAAGCTGTAGGCTTTCTCTTTTTTTTTTTTTTTTTTTTTTTTTTATTAGGTATTTTCTTCATTCACATGTACACTTTCCCTCTCCCATTTTCCCCTCCAACACAAACAAACGAACAAACAAACAAACACAAGAACAAACCCCTTCTGCCTCCCCCCTCCCAATGCCTGTCCCCCCCACCCTCTCCCACCCATTGGTCCTGGCATTCCCCCACACTGGGGCACAAAACTCTCACAAGGCCGAGGTCCCTCACTCCTATCGATGATCGAATTTACAATCCTCCACCACATACCTGCTGCCAGTACACTCAATCCCACCCTGTATAGTCCTTGATTGGTGGTTGGGTCCCTGGGAGCTCTGAGGGTACTAGTTAGTAATTGTTGTTCGTCCTAAGGGGCTGCAAACCCTTCAGCTCCATAGAACCTTTCTCTAACTCCTTCATTGGGGACCGTGTACTCAGTTCAATGAATGGCTGTGAGCCTCTACATCTGTATTAGTCAGGTATTGTCAGAATCTCTTAGGAGATAGCTATATGCTTGTCCTTCCTTCAGTCTCTGCTCCATATTTACTCTCTGCCACTCCTTCTGTGGGTGTTTGATTCCCCTTTTTAAGAAGG
>JADRCD010155364.1:54279-73228 GCA_019843815.1 Montemys delectorum | reverse complement strand
TTTTGTAGTTAGAGCTGGCATTCCGTTCATGTCTCTATCTTCTTTTACTTTTGTTGGAAGATTACATTTTTACTTTTTCAGGGATGTAGTTCCCCTCCTTGTGTTGGGGTTTTCCATTTAATACCCTTTCAAAGGCTGGATTTTTGGAAACATATTGTGTGAATTTGGTTTTGTCATGGAATACTTTGGTTTCTCCATCTATGGTGATTGAGAGTTTGGCTGAGTATAGTAGTCTAGGCTGGCATTTGTGTTCTCTCAGGGTCTGTATGACCTATGCCAGAATCTTCTAGATTTCATAGTCTCTAGTGAGAAGTCTGGTGTAATTCTTATAGGCCTGCCTTTATATGTTACTTGACCTTTTTTCCCTTACTGCTTTTAGTATTCTTTCTTTGTTTTGTGCATTTGGTGTTTTGACTATTATGTGGTGGGAGGAATTTCTTTTCTGGTCCAGTCTATTTGGAGTTCTATAGGCTTCTTGTATGTTCATGGGCATCTCTTTCTTTAGGTTAGGGAAGTTTTCTTCTATAATTTTGTTGAAGATATTTACTGGCCCTTTAAGTTGGAGGTCTTCACTCTCTTCTATACCTATTATCCTTAGGTTTGGACTTCTCATTGTGTCCTGGATTTCCTGGATGTTTTGGGTTATGGTCTTTTTGCATTTTGTATTTTCTTTGACTGTTCTGTCATTGTTGTCCATGTTATCTTCTGCCCCTGAGATTCTCTCTTCTATCTCTTGTATTCTGTTGGTGATGCTTGCATCTATGTTTCCTGACTTTTTTCCTAAGATTTCTAACTCCAGGGTTGTCTCCTTTTGTGATTTCTTTATTGTTTCTACTTCCATTTTTAGGTCCTGAATGGTTTTATTCAGATCCTTCACCTGTTTGTTTGTGTTTTCCTGCAATTCCTTAAGGGATTTTTGGGTTTGCTCTTTAAGGGCTTCTATTTGTTTACTTGTGATCTCCTGTAATTCTTTATGAGATTTTTTTGTTTCCTCTTTAAGGGCTTGTACCTCTTTATCTGTGTTCTCCTGTATTTCTTTAAGGGAGTTATTCATGTCCTTCTTAAGTTCCTCTATCAGCTTTGTGAGATATGTTTTTAGATCCAAATCTTGCTTTTCTGGTGTTTTGGGATATCCAGGGCTTGCTGAGGTGGGAGTACTAGGTTCCAGTGAAGCCAAGCAGTCTTGTTTTCTGTTGGTAGGATTCTTGCGTTTGCCTTTTGCCATCTCTTGATCTCTGATGTTAGAAGTTCTTGGTGTCTCTGACTAGAGCTTGACCTGTCCTTGCCACCCTGCAACTCCCCTTCAACTTCTGAGGCCTGTGCCTCCCAGCTGGTCCCGCCTTAGAAAGTCACCAGAGAGAAAATGCCGGATCTCACCTGAGTCCTTGGGCTGAAGCCCGCCCTGGAGGCAGGCCCTCCGCTAGCAGGGAGGGGGCAGAGATGGTCGCTGATCCAGCTCTGTCACTTGGAAGCTGAAAGGATCCTGTCCCTGCAGTCCTGCAACTCCCCTGCAATTCCTGAGGCCTATGCCTCCTGGATGGTCCCGCCTGATTCCTCAGAACTCATCTTTCACAATTTGGCATGATGTGCAGAAATCTTCTAATTCATATATCAATAGGAGAAAGGAAAGAGAACTTCAGAAGGTGGCCTATTACAGACATGAGGTTAGACTGGGGGATTCATTTTGGAAGAGAGTCTGTAGTACAACTCCCATCAAAGGTTAGCAACAGCTGTGAATGGAAGTCCAAGGATCTAGCAGTTGCTCAGTCCCATAAGGCAAGCAGGCAAAGCAGAGCCCAAAATTATTATTAACAGCAATGAGAGAACTCCTAAAGAGCAAAGGTAGCTAAGTGATGGCTTGGATGGAAGAGGAGAGATACATGGGTGTTGGGTGGGAGAGGAGGGGGTCTGTAACTGAGGGGTTGGGAGGGGAGGGGTATGTAGGCAGTGAGTTGGAAGGAAGAAGGGAGGTCTCTAAGTAATGACTTGGGAAAGAAGGTGTACATAAGTGATGCATTGTAAGAAAGGCATATGTAGCTGAGGGATTGGGGTGGCAGGCATATATAAGTGGCCTAGAAGGAAAAGAAGAGGTATGTATAAGATAGGTTAGAAGGAAGTGAGAAGGAAAGCCCCTCAAAGGGGAACAGCAGCTCCTCCGGGTCTTTATGAACAAGCATACTAGTGTAGATGTTGTTCTTGCTACCCTTTGGTAACCTTTAAGTTTCATCTAAGTTACTGCTGACTTATATTTCTAGTTATAGGTCAGTAGCAAGAGCAACAACAACAGCAACAACAGTAGCAGCAACAGCAGCAACCATAGTAGCAGCAACAGCAACAACAACAGCAACAACAGTAGCAGCAGCAACAACAACATCAGCAACAGAAGCAACAACAGAAACAACAAAAATGACAGCAGCAGCAACAGCAACAATAGCAACAGCAACATCAGCAACAGAAGCAGCAGCAGCAGCAACAGTAGCAGCAACAGTAGTGTGGTGGTTTGAATATGCTTGGCCTGCAGATAATGGAACTGTTAGGAGGTATGGTTTTGTGGAGGAAGTATGTCACTGTGGGGGTGGGCTTTGGAGGTCTCCTCCTATGCTCAAGCTCTACCCATTTCAGAAGAGACCTTCCTTCTAGATGCTCAAGTATGCCATTCTCTCCTAGTTGCTTTTGAATCAAGATGCAGAACTCTTAGCTCCTTCCACAATATGCTTCCCCTGCGTACATGCTGCCAGGCTTCCTATGATGATAATGGACTAAACCTCTGAAATTGTAAGCCAGCCCCAATTAAATGTTTGCCTTTATAAGAGTTACCTTGGGCTGGGCAGTGGTGGTGAATGCCTTTAATCCCAGCACTTGGGAGGCAGAGGGAGGTGTATTTCTGAGTTTGAGGCCAGTCTGGTCTAAAAAGTGAGTTTCAGGACAGCCAGGGCTATACAGAGAAACCCTGCCTAAAAAAAAAAAAAAAAAAGAGTTACCTTGGTCATAGCAATGGAAACCCTAACTAAGACAAGCAGCAACAGCAACAGCAAGACACTCTCAGAGTAATAGCAACCATTTTCCATGGAACTTGACCCACAAACTTTACCAACATTGGAATACAAAGTTTTCTTAGGTCACCCTTCCCCCTAACCCCCAATTTGGATAACTTAAATGAGTCTTGTATATTTACATTTCTGTTTTCCCTCATGCCTGGTAGTAAATCAGCTATTATTGTGCTTGCAAGAAAAATCACATTCAGGTTCTGATCTTGAGGAACAAATAGTACAGACTGAAAACCAAGACCCAGAAAAGAAAGAACACACATTTAAATGCCTGTCTCCAAAAGGCATTAAAATATGAAAGTCTACCTGAAGGAATAATATGAAAACCTATTGAGTGGGCATACGTAGTTTATGAGCTCAAATGTATTAAATTATGGAAATGAACAAAGAGATGCTAGAAAGTTAGCAGAATTTTTAAAAAGAAACAAAATTGGTAAAAACAAAACAAAACAAAACAAACAAACAAAAAACCCAGACAGTTCACCAATAAGTAGTTGACAGACACAATTAGAAGGGTGAGTGGAGGATGCTGCTGCTAATTTCTTAATGGAGTTTGGAATGGAAGGGTGCATAGCTTAGCTAAGAACTATAGGAAGCCAGAAGGAAAGATGTGCTAGACATAGCCAGGAGCATTGAGTTTTACATTTTGAAAAATGTTACACATCAAGGCTAAGAATAATGATTCACAGTGAGGGTTTGGAACACTGAGTCTAAAGGAACAAGATACAAATGAGGCAGTAGCAGCTGTAAAATTGGACCGATTTGATGATGGATGTGTAGGAGTTCCTGTAGAAGATAGACTCATAGACAGCCTGCAACCTGCACAGAGGCTTACCTTACCGTAAAACTAAGACAGACTGAGGATGGTGGGAAGCCAGCTTCCTGGACTGACCACTGAAAATGAATATGCATGTTCAATATAACCTAAGTTACAATAGTTCCCCACTCCCCATGTTGATGCTGAACTCCCACACTCCCTGTAGTAACCCGTTCCTCCATCCACTTACCTACACGACTAACAGTGCTCCCAGGGTAAATCATACTTCCTCTGTGAAATGTTGTCTCCTTCAGGTCACAGCAGTCTCTCCTTGGAAACCTTGGTCCTTCTGGTCAAACTATTATATTTGTTCAAACTAACTTAGCACTGGCTTACAAGTTGTTGCTGAACTCCATGATAATTATGCATAGTTATAGGTGTGATTCTGACACCAAGGTCCTGTTCCACAATTGGCTCTTGATCTGTCAGTAAAGAAGCATGGGTCAATTTCTGGGCAGAAGGAATAGGTGGGCTTCTGGCTCCCTGCAGGCAAGAGACAAATGCAGGAGATAGAGGAGGCCATGCTCCAGAGATAGAAAAGTCAAGCAGCTACGTGAGATCTTGGGCAGAGTGGCCACAGACCACTTTTACACGTCTACAGGCAGACATTTGGGGATGTTTAGCTAGGAATAGATGTAACTGAGCAACTAAAGTTGAGGGTAGGTCTCAGAGAGGTGTGGAGCTAAGAGTATGGTAAGGGCACACTTCTCTAGGCAGGAGGTAAGTAGCCCCAGCAATTGTGCCAAAAAGGCACACATGAGAGTTCAGGTTCTTTGGGTAGTCTCTAGACCCTTACATGGTAGAAACTTTGTCATGCTAGTAGAGAAACCAGTGTGTTATAAATGCTGCTGCTGACCTCTGAGGTCCTGCCTACTTCTCAAAATAAATAAATAAATAAATAAATAAACTCTCTTTCAGAAAATATCCTGAAGCTGTTGAAATTTCTACAATGTGATTTTGATGGGCAGAGATCTGTATCTAAAATCAAGGCACTAAAGAACTGATCCCTCTTTTTCAAACACTGTCCTTCTAACTCTGTAGCTTCAGGCATTCATCAACTTCTCCCAGACCCTGAAGAGTTCTGGATTTCTCTAGAGCTCAGTTAATTTTAAATATGGGCAACAGGCACAGTCAGCCTGTTTATCTCGAACACTCATTCTTGTTTCCTATTTTTTCCTTTCTTATTGGAAGTCAAAAGCAGCATGTAAGTAAGATGTGTGGCTAAAGGAGTTATCACTTGTTGCCAGGTGAGAAGGAATCATAGCTGAGCTGGATTAGCTTGATGACCCCTCTGTGGAAATTCAGAGCCTCTTATCTTTGCTCCCACTTCTCCCGTCTAGACACTTGACAGTGATTTGCAGGAAATTAAGGCACTTATCCTGCTGAGAAGCCAAAGTTAAAACATTCCTAAACATAATTTTACCCTGTGTGTGTTTAATGCAAAGTCAATGTTAATTCTGAAGGAAAAGAGAAATGGTTTTTCTCTCCCCCTGTCTTTCTCTCTCTTCCTCTATCTGTCTGTCTCCCTCTCTCTCTTTCTCTCTGTCTCCCTTTGTCTGTCTCTCTGTCTTTGTCTCTCTGTCTGTCTCTATCTCTTTTTCTCTTTGTTTCTCTCTTCTCATCTGTCTCTGTCTCTACCTCTCTTTGTCTCTCGGCTACTCTGTCTCTATTTGTCTGTTTATCTGTCTGTCTGTCTGTCTATCTGTCTGTCTCTTTTTCTTTCTCATTGTGAGATTATGATTATACTCTCCTTCAAACACAGCTGTATGATTTTTCAGTCTGGTCTTTCAGGGCTAGTGGTCTTGTCAGATTATTTAAGGCCCCTCTTCTCTGACTAAAGGAAATTGGAGGAGCTAAGGCTCTTATAGGTGTGGTTCTGATGCCAAGGTCCTGTTCTACAATTGGCTCTTGATCTGTCAGTAAAGAAGCCATGGGACAATTGCTGGGCAGATGGAATAGGTGGGCTTCTGGCTCCCTGCAGGCAAGAGACAAATGCAGGAGATAGAGGGGGCCATGCTTCAGAGATAGAAAAGTCAAGCAGCTACGTGAGATCTTGGGCAGAGTGGCCACAGACCACTTCTACACTTCTACAGGCAGGCATTTGGGGGATGTTTAGCTAGGAATAGATGTAACTGAGCAACTAAAGTTGAGGGCAGGTTTCAGAGAGGTGTAGAGCTAAGAGTATGGTAAGGGCACACTTCTCTAGGCAGGAGGTAAGTAGCCCCCAGCAATTGTGCCAAAAATTGGACCTTGGCATCAGAACTACACCTACAAGTTCCTTAGCTCCTCCCATTTCCTTTCGTCAGAGAAGAGGGGCCTATATTTTGTGTCTTAAACAATCTGACAAGCTCACTAGCCCTGAAAGACCTTTTTTTTTGGTTTCTTTTGATTTTGCTCTTTCTATAGTCGAAAATACTTTTCTTCCCTCAACATGTGATGGAAGAATTGTCTAAAATGAAACCCTGGCTCTTGTTAAGCAAATGCTCTCATATATTCAGGTTAGGGTTCCGGGGTTTAGTGTTATCATCTGGCCTCCAGGTTGTGAAAGAATGAAAGAAATGCTTTCCACTGAGAGGGAAAGGGGAGAGAGAGGGAGGAGAGAGAGAGAGAGAGAGAGAGAGAGAGAGAGAGAGAGAGAGAGAGAGAGAGAGAGAGAGAGAATTGAGGTTTACCTTTCTTGGAGAAAGCCAGAAGGGATGAGGGAATGTTGTTGTCGAGGAAAGGAGAAAAAGCAACAACCACCTAAGTTGCCAGCTCTAAGAAAACAATTTAGGAGAGAATGCAAAAGGATTATCAACAGCAATTTGTCTGCCTCCTCTTTGCTCCCTCCCCTGTGAAGCATTTTAAATGCTGGAGGGAAGATGGGAGTAAGTCACCCACCCACACTGAGAACAAAACTGTTTTCACAGACTCAAGAACCAGAGTCCGGGAAGCAAGCCTTGTATGGGTTATACTGTAGGAGCTAAGTTTGTTCATTTTATTTTGTTCATTGTTGCACAATGGGTCTCATTGTCCTCAGAATGGATGAGAGTGAGATAGGATGGTGAACCCTGAGTCTGCAGAGATGACTCTGTTGGCAAAATACCACCACACAAGCCTGAGGACCTGAGGTTGGATCCCCAGCACCTGTGCAAAAGCAAGATGAATCTATAACCCCAGTGCTGGGAGGGCAGAGATGTTCGCTGTAGTCCACTAGCCTGCCTCTGAGGTGAGGGCTCAATGAGAGACTCTGCTTTAAAAAATAAGGTAGAGAGAGCAATCTAGGAAGACACTCAATACCATCCTCTGGTCGTTTGCTTCTGCTTGGACCCCACCTTTCTTTGGTGCTTCTACCAGTGCTGAGTGGCACTTATTCTAGCACCAATGAAATTAGCCAGCCCTTCATAGCTCCAGCTCAAGCCTTAACTGTGCCTAGGAATATTCCATTTGTGATCTTGAAAGAAGTCTGATAAAATTTCATAGATTCTCTATTTGGAGATTAGATTTTGTTTGAGCCCAAGCATGTTCTGGAGGAGCATGTATAATTAATAGTGATAATTTCTATTCTGCTCAGGTGATTACTTTGAACATGAAATCCTATGGACCACCTGCTCAGTGTCTTCTGGGAAGGAGAAGGGCAAAGGGCATAATACATTCTTTTATAGCTAGTTATCCTTTGGTCCACATTTGATGGTTGGCAGTGTTATAGTTATGATGAGGCATCTTATACCTTAAATATCTATGCCACATGAATACTGAGAGGACAAATTAAAAGAATGCTTATAAAACAGAATCATTTGCAACATAGGCATTTAATAATGCTGCTATTATATGAAGGGTAGCATAGTTGTGAATATGGTAGGCTGAGGTGGAAGACATCTACCATGATGGTATTGCTGAGACACTGAATGACAATGACCTCCAGGCCAAAGTTTTTAAGCACTTGTTTTATGAGATAATGCACACTACTTGGAACTCATGGCACTCATACTCAAAGTCGTCATTATTGACATAAGCTGCACACTCTTCTGACACGGAGTCCCCACAAGTTCCCCAGTCACCTGTGCTATTAGCTGCTTTTTTTTTTAAAATCATTTTTAGAGAATAGCAACCATTAAGAAAACAAATACTGCTATTTGTTGGGGATAGTGAGAGGACAAGATGTAGCTACTAGTGTCTCATGGTTTCAATGGCAAATCCTCCAGGATCCACCACTGAACTATTTAGATTTAATATGGTTTACAAGATTAGGATTCTAGTTGAGCACCCAGTGATTGAGTCACCCTTGATTCTAAACTATTTTCCTTCATAAGGTGGCTCGACTGGCTGGGTTCCAGAGAGAAAGGTATGGTGGCAAAGCATGGGTTTGCCAGAAGTGCACCACAAAGGGCCATGGGAGTTTTGAGGCATGGAGCTGGCATGGAGAGATTTCGGAGCTCTGAGTCAGGTCTCCATGAGATGAGAACAGGCCGGCCATTGCCCGCCAGTGCATGGCCAGAAATAGTGTGGATTTTATTTTTTTAATATTTCCCACAACAAGCCTTAGTGCTGGGAGAGGGCAAGGAAGGCCATTGGTGAAGGTACAGCCTCAGTTGCAATTGACAGCTCAGGACTGAAGGAGTCATGCAAACAAGTTGAGGGTTGGGCCCATGAAGGGAGCCTATGAGAGGCTATTGGTGAAGCCTAGTTACAGGAGAATGCTTCAGCATATTAGACATGCCAGAACCCTGGGATAGCCACCAAGAACAGCAACAGCAGTAGAGTGGAGTCAAGCAGACCTTGTAATACTCCAGAGGGTGGAGCTGGAGAAATGACCCAAACCATTTGGAGGAGCCCAGAAGATCATATGTGAATCCCAGGGATTGAACAAGAAGCTGTGAAGTTGAAGTTGCCTTGGAGACCCCAAAATGTTAGAGGTGCCATAGATACCACCATGCTTTCTGCCATGATGATCATGGACTAAACCTCAGAACCAGTAAGCCAGCTGAAATTAAATGTTGTCTTTAAAAAAGAAAGAAAGAAAATAAATACCAAATATGGGTAAAAGAGACCCCTATACACTATTGGTAAGAGTTTAATCTATTTTAGCAACTATGGAAATTTTTTAGAAAAACTAAATAGACCTACCATATGCCATGCCAAGGAATTTACATGAACCACTTGACTGCAAGGTAACCCATAGAAATTTGCATATCAATGTTTATTGCAGCACTGCTCATAACAGTTAAGGTATGGAACCAACACCCTAGGTGAAAAAAAAAGAATGGATAAAGAAAATGTGGTATGCATGCACAACAGAATTGTTTTTCAGCCGTTAAAAGAACAAACTTGGCCAATTGCAAAAATGAAAAAAATAGATAAAAGTGGAAATAATCATATGAAGGAGATTAAACCTGTCATTTGGAGACTATTGGCAGTTCCTAGATTGTGTATGGATCCATGAAACCCTGTAAGGAGGTAAGACAGGAAAGCAGAATTGAAAGGATCTGCGAGAAGCAAAGGGTCTAACGAGAGGGGGTGGGGCAGCAAACGGGAATGATCCCTCTTCCAAGTCAGTCATATGAGGTCCTCTAAGATTTGGAAATCAGCAGACTTTGTGTTTCTGGGAGTCTCTAATATTGTAGTAAAGGTTAATAGAATCAGCATTCTAAAAGAGTTTGACGAAGAGTCAATCATGTAAAGAAGGGTGTAGTGCTGCACACCTTTAATCTCAGCACTCAGGAGGCAGAGGCAGGTGAATCCCTGAGTTGGAGACCAACCTGCCCTACACAGTGAGTTCCAGGATGGCCAGGGCTACACAGAGAGATCTTGTCTCAAAAAGCCAAACAGAAAGAATCAATCCTATATGTCTGTGCAATTTTTCTTATATTCTGTTTCTTTATCTGTGAGGCAGAAGTAAGCTTCATGCCCCTATGTTTTCATGAAAATTAAGTGAAATTATATATGTTATGCTAAATGAAAAGCTCAGACAGTAAAAAATAATTCAAAGGAGATCCTCATCAATGAATTAGGTCAAATGAAACAGAGACTTTCCGATCTTGAAGACAAAGTAGAGGAACTGGATCACTCACTCAAAGAAAACATATAACAACAACAACAACAATAACAATAATAATAATAAATAATAATGAAAACCATGAAAGGAATAGGCAGAAATTATGGTACACTCTAACGAGACTAAGAGACAAATCTGAGACTAGAGAGATATTTTCGTGGTTAAAGAATTGGCTATTTTTCCGGAGGACCCTGATTGATTTCCAGCACCCACATGACTCTCACAAACATCTGCAGCATCAGTTCCAGGGAATCCACTCTTGTCTTGCCTCTGTGGGCAACAGGTACACCCGTGGTACACAGAAATGCAGGCACACAAACCTGCACATAAAATAAAATAATACTTTGATTAAAAAAGAAGAAACCTGAAAATTGTAGGTATAGAACAAAGAGAACAGACATAGGTCAATGGCACCAAAAATATTTTCAACAGAGTCACAAAAGAAAACTTCCATAATCTAAGGAAAAGTTGCCTATCAATGTACAAGAAGCATGCAGAACAACAAATATGCAGAACCAGAAAAGAAACTCCCCCATTTAATATAATATTTAAAATGCTAAATGCACAGACAAAAAGCTCTTTAAGAAAGCTTCAAAAGAGAAGATCACGTCATATATAAAGGCAGGGTCAGAATCAGAATAACAGCTGATTCTTCAATGGAGGCTATGAAAAGCAAAGGACTTGTTCAATGCTCTACAGGTTATGAAAGACCCAGACTACTACACCCAGAAAAACTATTAACTGTATCAAAGGAAAAAGGAAGGCTTTCCATAATCAAAAGAGATCTAAGAAATTTATGACTACTAAGATTTACAGAGAACACTGGAAGGAACACTTATATGTAAAGAGAAGGGACACTCAAGAGGGGACAGTCCCAAAACTTAATCAAAAGGGGTCTAAGAAAGCAACAAAGGCATTAATAGACACCATTGGGTACTAATTCTTAATATTAATTGTCTCAGCTCACAAGAAACAGACACAGATTAACACATTAGATGAGGAAACAGGATCTATTTTTCTGCTGCTTCCCAGAAACACACTTCACAGTCAATGATAGATGACACCAGAGGGTAACAGGATGGAAAAAGGTATTCCAAGCAAATGGAACTGAGAGACTGAGCAGATGCGACCATTCTAATAGCAAAACTAGTCAGAAATGATAAGGAGGGATACTTCCTACCCATGAAAGAAAAAGGAACCGTGCAGCCCTAAATATGTATACACCAAACACAGGAGCACACAATTCCATGAAAGAAATACTATTAGATTTAAAACCAAAGATTAACCACAACACAGTGTTAATGGATGGCTTCATTAACTGAGTCTTGCCTTTGGTCATAAGGGGGGAATAAAAACTAAACAGAGAAACTCTGCAGTTAAATGAAATCATAAATTCAATGCAACCAACAGATATCTGCAGAACATTCCTCCCAAACTCTGAAAAGTATCCATCGTTCTCAGCAGCCCATGGAACTGTCTTCAAAACAGATCACATATTAGAACATTAAAAAAGAAGTCTCAACAAATATAGAAGACTTGAAATAACCTCCTGCATTCTATCTGACTATAATAGAATAAAGATGGCTATCAACAACATTAGCTACTACATAAAACACACAAATTCATAGAAACTGAACAACACACCACTGACTAAGAGCTAGGTTAAGAAAGACATCAAGAAGGAAATTAAGAAATCCCTGGAACTGAATGAAAATGAAAACACAACATAGCAGAGTTTAATTTTGTTTAATAGTAGTAAGTAGCTTTGGGCTACTTCAAAAGTCCAGAATATCCTCTTTCACATGACATTGTTCTTGAACAAAGGTACCTCTTAAAAAGGTACCTCTTAGGGTGAATGGTGAGCATACACCCTAATTCCTCTTTTGAAAGTCATTGCCATTGTTTACTGATTCATTTACCCAGATATTCAACAAACCTTACATACACACTAGACACTGGGCTTATTTGTATGAAAAGTTGAGGTAAGTAAACTTCTCTTCCTCCATTTCTGTGATTGTTGTTATCTCTGGACATGATACATATTAAATAATTCTACAAGTAAGTTTTTAAGGTAGTAAAAAGGAAAAGCAGAGTTGTAATAAGAATGTGGAAACAAACAAACAAAACATGAGACATGGCTCAGTGATATACCGTTCTTGTAGAGGACCTGAGTTCAGTTCTGAGCACCCATGTCAGGCAGCTCACAACTGCCCATAACTCCAGATCAAGGGGATCCAATGCTCTTTTCTGACCTCTGTGATCAGGATTTATGTGTACATGCCCACGCAGAGGCACAATATTTAAAACTGTTGAAAATCCACTTAGCTCTCACTTGTACTTTTGTTTGTAAAGCTTCTAATGCTCCGTGAACCTGAGTTGCAGATAAAACAACAAGCTCGTGGATTGCTAAGTCTAGACACAGATTCCAGCAGATGCTTCACACATAGAAAATTAAGTCTTCACTCTTATATGGCTTCTGAAAATTCATCCATATTTAATTCATGATCATCATCAATAAATATAATCTTCCTAACCCCCAAATCTACAATGCACATGCTTAAAATTTTTTACTTGGCATATATTTTCTTAACATCTGGGTTCTGTTATTCTTATCACGTTTCTCCCTTTATCTGATGATAACAGATAATAAATGATACATCCCCAGGAGAGACTTTTACAGCTCACTCTATCACTCTGCAGCACATGTACACCTGGCTTGTATGCCTGGTTCACGTAGAGACACGTTGAACACTTTATTTTGAGATAATTTTTTTTCTTGATTTATGGAATCATAGGAATAGCGAAAAAAGCAGAATTCAAAGCCAGTAGTCTATGTTGACAGAGGTATGTGGGCCATCGTCCAAGCATTTCGAAACATAAAACCCCTAAGCTGGAAGGGTTAAAAAGATTATCAAGACTACTACCCCTCACCCGCAGCTCGGGGAAAGTGATTGGATAGGAGAAATGATACCACCAGGAACACATGCTCTCGGAGTTCTGCTTACATTACACATCTTATTCCTGTACACTTCAGACATGCCATCCCTTCTGGTCATTTTTTAACTCAATTGCTGACCTGACTAAAGAGAAGCTGTGGGTGGTGAAATGGGCTGAGGGGCAAGGTATTCAAATACCACTGGGCCAAAATGAAAGTTGCATTTTCTCTCAATAATAAGTTCTTTTCTGGGCAGCTTCTCGCTCCTTTTCTGTAACAGTATGCAATAGATGGAGCACAAGAGATGGAAATTGAAGGTGTGTAATGGGAAATGCATTTCCAGGAAAAGCCCAAGGAATCACTTTATTCATGTTTTGGTTTCGTTTGGATACACACGGCTAGAGCACAATTTATGGGGCGAGAGCAAAATCTGACATTGTTAGTTTTGAGGATGGATGTGCCCTCTAAATCCAGGACAGTGAACTGATTATTACTTTTCAAACAAAACCTATTTAGTCTGACCGAGGAACCTGCTGTTTCTTCCGAACCTTTGCAAAATTGCTGCTTAAATGGAACCTAATGGAAAATTTCATTGTTTTGCATCAAGAATTTTGGTGGCCTTTTGTGTAGTAAGAAATCAAGGTCACAAAATGCTTGCATCTTCCAGAGCTTGCCCTGAAATAATTTAAGGTTCAGGGGTGCAATAGCTTCGGATAATGTCCTTATAAATAAGTGGCTTTGCTTTCTGTTTTTTTTTTTTTTTTTTTCAGTTAGAAGGAGAAAGATGGACATTGTTATATGAAATCTGCACCAAGAAGTTTGTTTTTAGAGATACTTAAAAGCAGTGATTCCCACTACTGGCTGGACACCCATGTACTCCAAGGGGCCTTTCAAATGATGCACAGTCTCAGACCCCTTGACCTCCTTCACCCTCCTGCAAGCTCTGCATGGCTGTCTGACCAGGATCTTGTCTTTGCTAGACCCTTGATGACCTTCCCCATCTCCCATCCCTTCAACCTTATCCTTCCACAAACTAGGTAGAGCTGAAGACCAAACTGGAAGGTGCATGGTTCTCACGACCTATGTTTTGATGAGATACCACATCTTCAGGAATTGGTCCCTTTCTGAGAGCCACAGTGGGTGGTGCAGGGAGGCAACTCACCTTGAGAATAACCTTGACCTAGAAATAGATGACAGGAGGAAATTGGCAGAATAGGTTCCTTGTTTTTCTCTTTTCTGTGGACTACTCCAAGGTGTGGCTTCTCAAACAACTACAGAAACTCTGTCAAGTAATTGCCTTGTCTCTTCCATATTTGTGTGATGTTTTGGCCAGTGGCTTAATTAGGTTAAGTGGCTTAATTATTGCTGTGATGAAACACCATGGCCAAAAGCAAGTTAGGGAGGAAAGGGTTTATTTGGCTTATAGTTATTCCACATCATAGTCCATCACTGAAAGAAGTCAAGGCAGGAACCTGGCGGCAAGAGCTAATGCAGAAGCCATGGAAGAGTGCTGCTTACTGGCTTGCTCTCCATGGCTTGCTCAAGCTGCTTTCTTTTAGAATCCAGGACCACCACCTCAGGGTTGGCCCCACCCATAATAGGCTGGGCCCTCCCACATCAATCACTAATTAAGAAAGTACCCTATAAGCTTGTCTGCAGCCTGATCTTATGAAAGGAGGCATTTTCTCAATTGAGGTCCCCATCTTTCAAAAGACTCTAACCTGTGTCAAGCTGGACATTCAATTAGCAAGCACAGCCATTAAGGTCTATTATATCTGCATATCACATCTTTCTTTGCCCACTTCCTCTATTTCCTTATCTTTGTTATCCTGGGCTGGTACCACCCGCATAAAGTTCCAGCTTTTTAATTCTTGCCTCAGGCTTTGCTTCTTATAGAAGCTGAGTTAAGCTAAGTGTATTTTTTTTTTTTTAATATCTCAAGTGATTTTGTGATAAAGGTAGAATTGAGAAGCCTTGATTCTCCAAAGACTCAAACTGGCATCTTTTCTAGAACATCAACAGGGGGTGGGCAG
This sequence comes from Montemys delectorum, assembly GCA_019843815.1. NCBI lineage: Eukaryota > Metazoa > Chordata > Mammalia > Rodentia > Muridae > Montemys > Montemys delectorum. Next base: position 58,362 of record JADRCD010155364.1, on the reverse strand, counting down.
GTTAGCTTTCCTGTTGTCATTTCCTTTCATTTATTTTTCAAAACAAATGCAGAAATTTGAAATTCCCTTTTTCTTCTCTGGGCACTCATGTCTCAGCACTAAGGGAGACAGTGTGATGTGCCACGCAGCAGAAACTCATCGGACACAGAGCCTGGTGGTTTATTTATTTAATTTATTTTTTATTGCTCCATAACAATGTCTTTCCAACATTATCATGATACCAAGGACTTTCTTGTTCTTTTGCATTTTAACTTAATATTTCATAAGGGTATGGGCTTAAGATTTTTTTCTGTCACCCTAATAGGGATTTAGATTGTTTGTAACATTTTGACATTAAAAACACAGCTGAACAGAGCATCTTTGAGTGTGTAGCTTTGAGTATGGAAGTCTTGAGAACAGATAGCCACAACTGGATTTCCTAGAATGAAAGGTGTAATTACACTCTTAAAATAACTGAGGAGTGTGGTCCTGTTCTACATTTCTAGCAGGAGCATACACATCGCTGCCTCTTCACACATTTTGTCCATCCTTGGTGTCTAGTATTTGGGCAACTGGTAGTATCCTTCACACCTGCCTGGCCTGCTCTCCAGTTCCTCTATGGGCCCTAGTTCTGTCCAGCTCTCTAGAACAGAAGCAGAGCATGCTGAAAACTCTCTCCAAACCCAGACACACATGCTCTGCCAGGGAGTTTGCATCCAGAGGAGCTGGGCCAACATTTCCATGGGAAACAGCTTTAGGCTGAAGTCTGCTTGCCAACATGAAACAGCACAGTTCCTCTGTATAACGGAAGCAGGGTTGGTGTGTGGATAGTAAAGTGTGGTACACATGTGTCTCAGAGTCAGATGAGACTGGAATCCCAAGGTCTGTCCTGCATCTCTGCTTTTGTCTTTTCCTTTTCCTTTTTTTTTTTTTGTTGTTGTTTTTGTTTTTTAAGACAGGGTTTCCCTGTGTAGCACTGACTGTCCTGTAACTCACTCTGTAGACCAGGCTGGCCTCAGACTCAGAAGAGCTTAATTGAGGCACCGTCCTAAGAGGCAGGGGTTAAGTATTTATGAGCCTTGCATTATTTCTGCTCAATTTGCCCTCCTTGCTTATCCCCAGGTATGTCCTTCACAGTCACCAGAAAGAAAGCCAGCTCTCATCCTTGCCTGTCTGCACTTCCCGATTCACCCTTTTAGGGACACAGCAAGTCCAGTGCAGCGAGACTAATTTCTAACTCAGCCTCCTTTCCTCCACCCCTCTCAGATTAGTCTCCTTGTATCCAGCATCAGTGCAGTTCACTATATTAATTGTGACCCTCTTTATGTCACAGGCTGTTCTGGGTGGTAGTGAACAATAACAAAAAGACAATCTCTGTGAACATCCTGAAAAGGAAAGGAAGCACACAGAGCTACCCAGGGTTTATGTGATAAGTGGAGATGTTGGGTGGACCAGGAATGCATAGGGGGTGCTATTCTATTTCTGAATGTTGAGTTCAAGCAGCTTGTGGGAAGAGCTAGAAAAGTGGGATGGTAAGTCTGGTATGCCTAGTCTGGGAATTGAGATGATAGACTGGGATGAGGATGGGAATTGGAGACTTAGCATATGGGTTTGCTTGAAGTTTTGGAACAAGATCTTGCAGAGAGGTGGGGAAAGAGTGAGGAATAGCCGCATGGCAAACTGTCTAAACGGTGCTCTAAAGAGTATCCGTGATCTGGCTGGGTAGCTCTGTGGCACTGCACTTGGCTAGTGTGTATGAGAACTTGGATTCCTGTTCAGAAAACAAGAAAATAAAATAAAAGTGGAGGGGGGGAGGAAGAGAAGAAAGAAGGGGAGAAGGAGGAAGAAAAAGAAGAGGAAAGAGGAAGAAGGGAGAGAGGGAAGGGAGGGAACAGAGCCAAGGCAGTGATTCATGCATGAGAAGAAACAAATGTGGTAAGTTCTTAAGTTGTCTTCTGCTCCTGCCTTGAGAAAGTTGCTAGAGTTCACCCCTGAGGAGAGAAACCTAGCAGTGAGGGAGTAGGAAATCCTGAGGATGCAGGCCAGGGTCCATAGAGGACCAGAGTGGAAGCAGCACTGGGGGCCATAGAGAGCTGAAGAGAGCTTCATTTAGAGTGTCCAGATGTGTGTGTCTGTACGTTCATGTGAGGATCATACCCTAACCAAGGAGTCATCTGAAATCAACAGAGGAGACTCTCCCTGAGGGTTGGTGTCTTCAAAGCTGGGGCTGGTGCGAGCCAGAGTGGAAAACTTTGATTTTCCAGATAATCTTCCTGAGAACTGTTTGGATATCAGGAAGGGTACTCACTGAGATTGGCTTTACTAAGGCAAACGAACCTGAGAACGAATGCTTATCTGGTTTTACTGCAATAATGAGCATGTAAGAATCAGTAGCATTTTGATATACCAGTAATGAGATTGCCATGAAAGAAATAATGAAAACAATCCCACTGGCAACACCTACGACAATTCTAAGAATAAATTCAATGAAGGAAGTAAAAGACCTTTACATTAAAAGTTGCAATGCAAAACATTAATAAAAAAAAAAAAACCGAAGAAGTCCCATCCTGAAGATTTTACATAAAAGAAATCATGTAGCTACCTAAAAACGTAAGCATGAATATTCAGAACAGCTTCGTTTGCAACATCTCCAAACCAGAAATAGCGGAGTTGAGCAATAAGTGGGTAAATTATCTGTTATAGGCCTACAATGGAACATTACTTACTAGTTAATAGGAACAATCTATTGATACAGGGAATGATAGCTCTGGTGTTTAGAATAATCACATTGAGTAAAAAAGAAAAAGCTACTCTACTCCCACTTAAGTACACTGCCTGGGACCCTGGGTTTAATCTCTGGGTCTACAAAAGAGAAAAAGTGCAAGGAAGACGTGGGAGAATAAAGAGGAGATATTTTGTGAAATGAGGAAGATTAGAAGATAAATGATAGTAAAGTATGGAAAATATTTTGGCTTTATGGATAGGTCTTGCTATATTAATTATGAAGATAATTTTGTAATTGTATATATACATCAAAACTTACATTGTAAATTTGCATGTTCAAAAATTATTAATAGTATGTTATACATCAAACTCTAAACATCCTATCAATCCATCTCTGGGTTTCCAGAGTTGAAGCCAACATCACATGTGGGAGACTGAGCGAAGACATCTTTATGTTTCATTGTGATTCCACATAACCCACTGTTCACATAGATAAGCATACAGAAACGATTTGTATTTCCCCACAGTCTGCCGTATGGGGCAAACTTTCTTTTTGTGTGTATTGAACATAGCTTGAGGTGGCATAAAATAATGAACAAGGACCTGGAAAGAGATTATTACATTTGCTATTAATAACCTCTGTCACTTGGGGCAAGTCATTTCCCCTGAGGCAGGCAAGCAGAGAGAGAAACTCAGAATCTGCTTGCTTTGGGTTATACACATCCAACATCCCTTTTCTCATAATGTGATTGGCAATCTACTCCTTTACCAGCTCATATTATGCAATCATACATCTCTCCAAATAATGCACCTAGCAGTCTTAGATCCTGACAGGCCTCAAGCTATATGTACAACTTCTATGAACAATGGGATAAGTTTCTGTCATCTTTTACTATCTTCAAACTTAAAAAATGTATATCTGAGCATATTTTCAGTATATTGGGTATCAGGAGCTGATGTGGCCTGAACTGGTTTGAGAGAATGCACAATAAGGCAAAACTTGTAGAGAGACTCCCCTATTTACCATATGATACCTATGCATAATTGCTTGTGCATATGTTTAAAATTAGATATGTTGTGGGAATGTATGTGTACAGTAGAAAAAAATAATTATATGATCTCATCTGTCAATCAAAATATAGAACTATTCTTGTCCCGTCCTTTAATAACAAACCTCTTCTCTTGAATCTCATAAGAAGAAGTTCCAAACAATAACTGTGGCCCTTCAGTATCTTCATTCTGGAGCCTATTGATATTATGCAGTGTATTCTGCCCTTTTGTGTATCTTTGCTTTGAATCACATTCCTTTGCTCTTTTTGCAATTGTGTGAGCTTTTCTTTCTTTCTTTCTTTCTTTCTTTCTTTCTTTCTTTCTTTCTTT
>JADRCD010155364.1:0-54269 GCA_019843815.1 Montemys delectorum | reverse complement strand
TTTCTTTCTTTCTTTCTTTCTTTCTTTCTTTCTTTCTTTCTTTCTTTCTTTCTTTCTTTCTTTCTTTCTTTTCAAGAGGCCAAGGACCTAAAAGCACCCAACTCAGACCGTAACCAGTAAGACACCCCTCTCAACTTAAAAGAGCTGAACAGGATGGCCAAGTTACTAAAGCTCCTTTGGGTTTGAAGACTTAAGCTCTTAACTTTCCCAGCACTGTGTGTGTGTGTGTGTGTGTGTGTGTGTGTGTGTGTGTGTGTGTGTTAGAGAGGGTCTTTACCAATAACTCTGCAAGCGGAACAGTCATCCCCCTTTAATCAGAAACCCTTTAATATTGTGGTCCCACAATTAAATGGATATACTGCTTTCAATAGCCACTGCCTGCAGTACTACGGTACACTCAAGCATGCCAATGGTCCTGGGTGTCTTGGAGGAGAAACAATGGATTTAATTTTGTTAGCTTGGCCTTCCCAAGTTTTGACCACAGAATCCTATAGCTTCACCAAACACCTAATAAACATCTCATAATTTAGAATATACTGGCAATCCATACTGTTTTCTAGAGGCCAAGAATTAATGGGAAGAGGATGCTAGTGTGACGATGCAGAGGGACTGAGAAATGGAGAAGTTGATGGCATGGGGAGCAACAGCCGGAGGGCTCTGGAATAGAAGTAGTCTGCAGGAGGCGGCAGGGAGAAAGTCTGTGGCTTCCTTTGGAAGCACCATCTTGGATCTTCAGTGTGGCTTTCATTCCTTATTTCCCACAGCTCCTTACAGAGCCACTGGAAGGTAGGTTGTACATCCGTCAGCCCGAGTGTTCCACTTGGCTTTGACTCTCTCCAATTGGATTACTAGCAGATGGGAGTTTTTTCTTGTGCCTTGGCTCCAAGTCTTCCATTGTGTATGGAATGAGGCTTGGGAGATGGGGGAAGGAGTCCAGTTGCACAGTTTCTTTGAGGCTGCTGCTCCCATTCACATCTTTTCTGAGCCTTAAGACCTTAGGAACCAGACTTTAGATACCAGAGATTATTCCCTTCACACATCCCATTAACGCTGATCATGTTGATCAATGAAACCAGCTCTGCTGGTCACTTCTGATACAGATCAACTAATTTTTGATAAGATAACACATTACCTCACAATTTAAGAAAAAACAAACAACTTCTGCCTGGCTTGGGATGATCACTAGCATTTTAACCACACGCTTTACATTCTGAGTTGTTATTTTATCCAACAGGGCATTCACATCTGTACCAGTGGACTCATAATGTATGGAGAATAGAAGAATCAGGCTCTCTTAGAGATTTATGCTTTCTAATGTTCAGAACCTGAAATGTGCTTCCCTGCATGGCTAAGGGAGCAGGTAGAATTACAGTTGCTAATCAACAGACATGGAAGCAAGGAGATTATGCTGGGCTCTCCAGGTGGAGCCCGTGGAACCTCAAGTGTCCTTAAATGCAGAAGATGAAGGCAAGAGTTAGGTCAGAGTGGTATAATGTGAAGAAGAGTCAGATGACCATTGAGAGCTTTGAAAATGGACAAGGACCGTGAGCCTAGGAACTCAAGCAGCCTCTAATATCTGGAGAAGCCTTATAAAGTAAATGTACAGAAATACTGCTGTGAGAAGTAAGAAGGCCCCTAGTCTTTTAGTCTTGACTCCATCTCTCACCCTATGTAAGCAGCTTTAGAAATGTGCTATGTATTCCTTCTTGACTTTTCTGCTATACACAATGGTGTATAGGTATGCACCCTTTAGACACACACATAGACATATAGACAGTTGATTTTGAAAATATCTGGAAACGGAAGCACAGTTCACATTTTTGTCATAGTTAAAAGTTTTAGACAGCTTCCCCAAGAGAATGAGCCTGCAGGTGGCACAATTGGAACTGGAGTCTGCTTGCCTCATGGCGACTTTTTCCGTTGTGTAAGTGGAACACAATTTCTAGGCACTATGTGAGGGAGGAAGGGACAATGCACAAGGCCTGACTGTTGGTGACAGTATTTGAGAGTTACGATGTCTGTCTGTGGATGACACTTGGGGACTTCCCAGCTGCACTGCTCAATACATGCTGTTAGCATTTTGGCCACTTCGGTTGTATTTATTTGGCACCTAATGTGTTGTTCCAACTGAGAGGTAAATGCTAAGAAAGCATTTCTACTTCTGTACTATCCTAAGGTTTACTCTATTAGATGGTTTAATAGTTTCTTTACCTGCACTGCACTTGAAATACTTTCCATTGTTTTAGTCAAAAGACAGAAAATAAGTTCAAGAAAGAGAAAAAATTATTAGCTCATGGAGAGAGGAAGTGAGAATCAGGAAACAGCAGAAGTCGCCCTTTTACTTTATCTTCCTCTTTATCAGCTTCCCTCAATGGACTCCAGCTGGAGACAGTGTCTGCTCCTGCAACAATCATAAGGAGTCCTTGTCAATTCCAAATTTGGCTTCAGAAATCCAACAAAGGATTCTGCTTTCCCGGCTTGGGCCCTGTGATCACCTTTGGATTAACCTCGGTGGCTCTTGATGACAGGGCCAGCCTGGGTCTCCCAGTCTTTTCTCATGGTTCTTTGTGAGTCTGATTTGTTCTCAGATAAAGTAGACAACATACACCTTCCCACTAAACATGGTCATGATATTATAGGGAACTGACAAAAGACCAAATCAAAGAAAGGGAAATTCAGAGAACACCAAGATTATTGATTGCTATCCCTTTGAAGTTTTGAATATGAATAAAATTTAGGGCAGAATCGGGCACAGTCAATTCACAGGTGCATTCATGCATTCAACAGATTTAGATTTAAGATGTTAAAAAAGAAACTCTTTACTGAATGTGGGCGCATTTTCCTTCTCACCAATATTCTCTGAACACTGCAGCACACCTATCTGCATACGCCTACCTGCATATCGTCACACTGTATGAAGTATCATCAGTTGTCTAGAGGTGATATTAAATATATGGAAGGATACACATAGGTTCTGTACAAATACTGTGGTACTTCACATAAGGGACTTGAGGGCCCACAGGTTTGGTAATGTGTGCGAGAGCGTTCTGAATCCAGTCCTCTAGAGGAAACAGGCCACCGTGTTTCTAAACTGCACACAGGTAACTTAAAAGGCATGGTTTGTCTCGTACACGTAACTCCCAGAAAGGTAAATTAGGCTGCAGAATAATACTGAAGATCCCTTTGTACCATGAAATGCATCCCCCATCCCCAAGCTGGCGATTTTCACTCGCCACACTCACCTCCCCACGGAATCAGCTTCCAGACATCCACATTCACAGAGTTTGCCTGGCACGGTGGCTCTGGCTGTTGTTTTCTGTCCCTCCCACTGGACAAATCCCTGTACTCCCCCCTCTGGCAATGGGACTGGATGGCATTTTGAGGCAAGCTGTCTCTTGGAACCTGAAGCCATTTTGAGAGGCTGGGTTGGGATGCGGGGACAACTGGCATTGAGCTGAGTGGGAGGGGAGGGAAACAGCTTACCAGCTGCTGAGGAAAGTGTAACGAGAGAAGGGGGAGAGAGACATGGAGAGAGAAAGAGAGAGTGGGCAGGCATGTGTGTATATCAGTGCTCTTGTCAGTGAGTACATGTGTGGAGGCCAGAGGTCAATTCTGGGTATCTTCTTCTATTGACCTCCATCTTCTTGGTTGCTTTTGTTTTTTGTTTGGTTTGTTCATTGGTTTTTTTCTATTGTTTGTTTGATTGGTTGGTTTTGCTTTTTTTGGTCATTGTTTTGGTTTTTGTTTGTGGTTTTGTTTGTTTTTGAGATAGGTTTCCCAAGCTTGTGGTTTGGTTAGACTGGCTGACCAGCATGGCCCAGAGATCTGCTTGTCTCTCCCAAACCTACCCCCTCCACAAAGGAGTCATAGCAGACAGCCACTACTACACCTAGCTTTCTACTTAAGTGCTGGGGATCTAAGCTAACATCTTCACATTTGCTTTCCTATTTAACATTTTCTCCACTGAGACATCTTCTTAGCCAGGGTAATAACTGATTTGGACATACAAAACCAAAGGACCAGAGTGCATCCCCTTCCTACGTGTGACAGAAGCACAGTTTAAAAGGCTTCCTCACAAAGCTCAGGGGACTGTGGAAGGCACACTTGGAGCTATGAGGCTTTGTGAGATGCCTGCAGCAATTGGGACCCTGTTCCTTTATGTATGTAGAGTGGACATAATGATGTTCTTAGCTAAGAGTAGACATGATGCACAAAGGAGATAGTGCGGTGGTAAGAATTCTTTTCTTTACACAATCCTCTTTCTTTTCATTCAAAACAGAGCAGAGTATGATGGAAGAGGCTGATTCCTCACCTGAAAATATATCCTCAAATGAAAAAGAAATCATCGCTTTTCTCACTATCACGTATCATCAGCATCCCCCTCTCTCCACAAGTATGGAGAATCAGCAGCTGACGGTGCAGCATTTTCTATCCTAAACAGACCTCTTTCTCTCTAGAAGGACAGCCAACATATGTACAGCAGCAGGTGGTAAAGGCCAGTGATGAGTTCTGGACATGGAAGCAGCTCACCTAGCCCCAGGCTGTCCCTGCCATCAGCCAAGGCTTATGTGGCTTTGTCCATTCTGACAGTCATTGTGATACCATTCGCTCAGTATAAAATGCAGTAGTGATGTGTTGCCTTCTGTTCTTCTATGGGTCATTGTGACAGGCACTTAAAATATGAGGCTAAAAATCACATAAAATGAGAAAATGTGTTATACAAACTTAAAAGATTTTGATGAATGCCAGACTAAGTCTGTCTTCTTGGGAACCCCAGAAAAATCCTCAGTCTTTACCTAGTGTTTCATGGTCAAATCTGGCATTTAGTAGATCAGGGCCCTTCAGGCCAGACCACTTGGAAATCTATTTTGGCTTAGGCCACTGCCACTTGGCAGCCCTTATCTATTCCATAGGAAAGTACTTAGAGGGAGTTTGCGATGTTGGTGTAATATGGAAACAGCCCAGACCTCTACAGCCTGGGAATGGAGTTCACAACCACCAGCAAGAAGACACAGGTAAGTATGGAACATTGAACTTGATACCAAGCATCTGTTACCTTCCAGGCACTGTGAGGGGCTAAAGATGGCACCTAGAGTCCATGGCTCCAATCGTAGATCTGGGATCCACAGTTACATCTTTTATGTTGTCTTACATTTCCTGCAGTATCATCAATGTTTCTTTGGTTGCAGCATGGTGGGGAGAGCTCACTTCATAGGAGAGGTACTCAGTGTGATGATGAAGAGGTTGTGAGCTGTCAGTAACAGAGAATACTCAGAAATTCTGTAAGCTTCGAGATACTCTCAGTCTGTGCAGATTTCAGATTCAGAGAGGAATATCAGACTTGTTTGTTCCACAAGCCTAGAAAACATTACCCTCATTTTCAAAGAATTAGGAACTGTACCTGGAGCTGCCTGTTCCTCCTTTTCTCTCAGCTTCTCCTTCAATATCCCACTACCCCTCCTCTTCGTACTATCTACTAAAAGTGTATTTAAAAAATAGAAGAATGGAGACATCACTCATTTGGACACAATGCTTGCCTTAAAAGCGTAAGTATCAGTGTTTGGATCCTGGAATCCATAGAAAAGCCTAGTAGGTGTGGTGGTTGTCTCTGAACTCAGCATTTAGAAGACAGAGATGGGGGAAATCCCTGGGCAAGTAGACTATCTATCCTGATGAGAACTGGTGAGTTTCAGATTCAGGAAGAGATACTACCCCTCAAGAGACAAAGTGGGTCTCCTGACCTCAGTAGGAACATTCACATACATAACATATGTACTTAAAAACATACCACGCGCACACACACACACACACACACACACACACAACTAAGCAACAAAGAAAGGGAAGTTTTCATGCACACCCAGAGACTTGACCCTCTCCCTTCTAAATCACTATATAGAACTAGCTTAATTCTCTTCTTAGCCTTAAAAACAACAAAACAAAGAAAGCCTGATTATAATTCAGCCACTGGGTTAAATAAACAACGGGCTTCCACAGGAATAAGGCCCCTCCTTTTTTCCCTTGCCTTCCTCCTAGAGCAAAGCTTGAAGGATTTTTTTTTTTTTTCTGGGAAAGGATTTGTTGCTGACACAGAGAACAAAAGAGGACCCAAACTGATGATTAATTAGGTCCTGTGTCCAAGCCAGGATTCAATAATGAACATTCATGAAAGAGACTCACATCCATTTACATGAAGAAAAGTTGAGTGCAAAACAGTTTTTGTAACATAAACAGCGGTGTGTGTGTGTGTGTGTGTGTGCGCGCGTGTGTGCGCGTGCATGCGTGTACACACTCACGTATGTGTGTATGTCTCTGTGTATGTGTGTGTGTGTCTGTCTGTCTCCTCTCTTTGTCGTTTTCTCTCTGTCTCTGTCTCCTCAGCCCCGTGTGTATGTCTGTCTCTCTTTGTCACTGTCTCTGTGTGTCTCTCTGTCTCTGTATGTGTGCATGTGCCTGTGTGTGTGTGTGTGTGTGTGTGTGTGTGTGTGTGTGTGTGTGCAATAAAGCTGATCTGAGGTCTAACTGGCTATGAACAGAAATTTCAGGGAGTCATGCTCATGAAATGATGCTGGAGTCAGCTCATCTTTTGTTTTAGTTCTCACAGGCTCGGATGAGTAAACTTGGATGAGTAAATGAATATCCTCATTCCTCAGTTTTCTCATCTCAAAGTGTAAAGGAGGAAACAGTCTCTACTCTGCATTGGAGTGATGATCAAAGGCACTCTCAGGACAGAGCTCTTGGAACACAGCTTGATGTGCAGTGGTCGCTTGAAGCCAGTTCTGTATTTGTGTGTTTTAACCCCTCCCTTTAGTGGGAAATAGCACTGTAAAATCCATCTCAACCTTATTTTCTTTTCATCTGGGACACACTGCAAGACTTGAACATCCAAACTTCCTTACAGTTTAATCCAAACATAGGACTGAGTTTGGCTAATAAAATATTAACAGAAATAACATGATTTCTGTGGGTCAAGGTGAGTTACTGGTGCTATTTGCTCCTGTCCCTTGCAGTGTCCCAAACCTTCGTCCACTATGTGGAAGAAGGGCTGAGTCGCTGAATGGCTGCTATCACTAATCTTATCTTTGGTCTTTGGGTCCTCTGTTATTCTCTGTGGCTACAGAATACATAATCTTTACAAGAAAGAAACCTGTGTCCAAACCAGGATTCAATAATGAACATTTGTGAAAGAGACTCACATCCATTTACATGAAGAAAACTTGAATGCAAAACAGTTTTTGTAACATAAACAGTGGGGTTAAGCCCTGCCCTTGCAAGTAAGGAGTTGTCTTCATTCTCTTCTGCTTCCAACTGGTGGCTTGTTATAGAAGCTGATGATGTACCCTGATGGATACAACAGGGGTCTAACTTAAAACATACATGAAGTGACTTGGGACTTAATTTTTGCTTCTTTCTTCCTAAGAGTTGGGCATAGCAATAAGAGAATATATGGACTCATCTAATAATCACTGGCTGTAACTCAGCCCTGGCTCTTCCTAGGCAACAAGCCATATTAGCAAACACATGGGACGTGGAATCAGACAACTTGACTTTGAGTCTTGGCTCTGCCATTCTCCAATTGTGTAATCTTGGACTAATTCCTTAAGTCCTCAGTACGTTTTGTCATCCTAAAAATTAGGACAATATTGACATGTTGTGGTGGCTTGAATGAAACTGAGCCCCATAGGTTCATGTTTGAGTACTTGGTCACCAATTGATGGAACAGTTTGGGAAGGATTAGATGTGGCTTTGTTGAATGTGGAATGTGCCTGGTGGTGGGCTTTGAGGTTTCAAAAGGCTTACATCATTCCCTGTTGTTTCTCAGCCTACACCTTGAAAATCAAGATGTGAGCTCTCGGTTATCCCTACTGCCATACCTTTGCTCTGCTGTTCTGGACTCTAACTCTCTGAAACCACAGGCCCCAAATAAACTTTTATAAGTTGTCTTGGTCATAGCATTTCAGCCTAGGGGGTATAAAAGTAACAGTTATATGCTCTTGAAATCATACTTTTAAATTTTTTCTACAAAAAAGTACTTCCATTTGCATCTGATCAATATGTGTAAGAAGATACCTATTGAAGCATTGTGCTAATAGCCTAAAGTTGGGTCCCTTAAAGAGGGGAAAGTAAAGGGGCTCAGAGGTTAAGAGCGCTGGCTGTTCTTCCAGAGGTCCTGAGTTCAGTTCCCAGCAACACATACATGGTGGCTCACAACCATCTGTAATGAGGTCTGGTGCCCTCTTCTGGCCTGCAGGCAGAATGTTGTATGCATAAACACAGTAGTAAAATACATGGCCCAAATAGAGTCATTTCCCTTTTCCTTAGTTATTTAAGCAAGTGCATACCTATAAAAATGCAAGAGGCACACACTGGAACATTTGTAGTACGTTTCCAAAGGCACATGAGATGCTACAGAGATGACTTTTGACGAAGGGAGAGTAACTGAGTGTGGTAAATGTGACAAAAGAGCCTTCATGTTAATTCCAATGCTTCTGTTCTACAGTGATGCTGTCACTCCTCTGTAACAAAATAGAAATGGTGACACATGGCATCACTCACCTCACAGACCTAACATAAAGCTAATCTGAGATAATATAAGAGGAATTTTGATATATTTGTTAGGTCCTATGAAAAGCAACTCATTTTTTAGTTGTATTCTTGAGCATGCCAGGGCTAGAATTTTTTTTTTTTTTCGAGACAGGGTTTCTCTGTGTAGCCCTGGCTGTCCTGGAACTCACTCTATAGACCAGGCTGGCCTTGAACTCAGAAATCCACCTGCCTCTGCCTCCCAAGTGCTGGGATTAAAGGTATGTACCACCACTGCCTGGCCAGGGCTAGAATTTTGAACAATCTATCCAGAGACTGTGGAGTCTTCTCAGGTGGCTGTCTAGTTCTCTCTGCTTTGTTCCCTTGTTCCATTGGTAGTTTTTTTTTTCATGCTTCTCCTGTGACAGCAACCCTGCCACTGCAGTCTGACTATCTTAACTCATCTTTCTTATTACTCCTTCGTAAGAGGCAGAGTCTTATCCCCCCCAAACCTTTGAAATATGATTCTTCTTTGTACCTGGGCCAAGTCTTCTGGTCACTGTCCAGACACTGCAGAAGCCAACATGGTTGTGATGAGAAATTAATACATTGGTATCAGAGTCCTGGAGCCCAGGCTCTTGATGCTCATGAGATTCAGAGGCTGACTTTCCACACCAATACTGCTCTCTTGTCCATTCAGCAGGCTGGAACTTTGGACACAGCACATAAAAGGAAGGCCTTGTCTGCCTCATGATGTCTAGAGCTTTACTCCCAAGCCTAATGGTTAATGCTAGCTCTTGGCTGAAGGCTTCACTTCCTCACCTCATCAACTGGTCTCGTTCATAGGCTTAGTTGGACTTCCTTATAAACTGGTGGCTGAGCGTACTGAGAGAACATTTCCTAAATTAACCTCAGATGTCATGCAGTGTCCCTTGGCTTGGGTTCATCCATTGACCACAAAAAGTTTTGCCTAGTATCAACAGGAAGACACAGATTCTACTTCTTGATTAAAAATGACAATGTTCTGCATGGAGCAGAAATATTGTTAATATGCAATTTTGGAAGAGATAGCCAAAACAGTGGTTCACAATCTCTCTAACACTTCAACACTTTAATAGAGTTTCTCATATTGTGGTGACCCCAATCATAAAATTATTTTGCTGTTATCTTATAACTGTAATTTTGACACTGTTATGGATTCTAATGTAAATATCTGATATGCAGGGTATCTGATATCCCATAGGGAGTCTCCACCCACAAATTGTGAACCACTGCTTTAAAAGTTCTGTTCCTGGTTGGGTAGATCATCACACACAAACAACTTGATAGCTAGTTGAGATCACTCGGGGGAGGGGAGTCTCTCCATTTATGAGCCATACTGAAGACTGACTATAACCCTAGGTTTTAGCAGTTCTCCTGATTATCTTTGTCTGGCAGGAAAGTGAAGACCCATAGCAGAGAATCGTTGCCCATTGCCATGCCTCAAGCCAAGCTGCAAACATTTCAAAATAAGTCCTGTCCTCGAAAGGTAAGAGATTCAATTAAACATATCTTCTGACTTTCTGATGAACATGAATTGGATGTCCTGTCTCTCACCCCAACATCTAAGTCCCTAGGTCCCATAAAGTTGATGAAATGAATGCATAGCCTTTCTTGGTGCTTCCTGCACTAGAGCTACAAGGAAGTCTTTCAGTTATCAAAGCAGACTTCCCTCCTGCAAGACTGATGCTGGTCTGCAATGTCCATCTCTGCCCACTGACATGTCAGAACATATCAGCGCCCAGCAAGAAGCCACTTAAAGATTTTAAGCGACTTGTAGTGAGAGGAAAGACCTTTTTTCTGCTGTGTGAATAGTGAATTCTCAATCAACTAAATACTGTAGTTTACTCTCTTTGATTCTCAAGCCACTGAATAGTAGAAACCAAAATTAACTTAAGGGATATTGAACAAGATACTGGACTCTCTCCTTCCTGTTCTGAAATCAGTTGCTCCTGGTCTCACTTTATGTACAGAGAACTCAGAAAATTTTTATTTAAGGTTGACTCTTGAGATCAACACATGAACTGAAGATGCCAGAAATATAGAAACATACCCATGTGTAAGCACACACACACACACACACACACACACACACACATCACACTCATCACACTCATCACACAGCCCTACAATCAAACATCTGGACTTAGATCCCCACATCCCTGGCTCAGTGTTAAAAATGGAACCCAGGGCTTCTTGCAGGCTAGGCAAGTTCTATACTACTGAACAGCGAGCCTCTGGGTACAGAGTTGTACTCTTCCAAAATTTAACTGTTAATGGTTTCCTGTTTACTGCAAGCCCCAATGATAACATAAACAGTTTTCTAAAGCCTATTTCATATATTATCTGTATTTTATATAAAGAACATGAGAGCACTCTGAGATACTGTTTCCTGGAAATATCCAATTTACTGGAGAGCTAAACTACTCACCCAGAGATGATTAACATCACCCAGTGCTTCAAGGGCATATTCACAACACAGGAGATCCCCTCAATAGCAACAGGAGGTAGCCATGAAATTAGTCTTGAGGTGTAGTGTGTTCTGTAGTTGCTTGTATGCAGTTATGATCCAGTTCTGTACCTGTGTTTGCTAAAAATTTTCTCCACTGCATGTTATACCATATACTTTGTGTGCATAAGTTTTGATATCTTCACTTTTAATAATATATTTTGTGTACATTTACTAAAGCAAATAATGATTAACTAGATCATTATTGACATGTATTTTTGCATTCATATCTTTGTCTTCTTTCGTATTCCTAAACTATATACTACTATTGACTTCTCCAAATTAAAATCGGTGGACCTACAAAAAATTCAAACCTATATTCTTCAAGGGTCTGCTGCAGTTGTTGGTTGATATTGTTTGACAGAACTGGGATGTATAGGTGCTGGAGCCTCACACAAGCTAGTCTACTGCTCTACCACAGAGCTCCATTCTCAGCTTTGAACCCTGGTCTTCATTGTTGTGGTGCTAGCACTGAGCTGATACTCTCATCGTCTTATATTTTTGGTTGTGAGCCTAGCCCTTAACAGCTGAGCCATCTCTTCAACCCAAAGTTCTATATTTTCTTAATTAGTGTAGGATGCTATTGCAGAATCCCACAGACTGGGTAGCACAAACAACATACATTTATTTCTATTTTCTTTTTTCCTTTCTTTCTTTTTTAAAGATGAGGTTGCAAACGGACCAGGCTGGCCTCAAATTTGTTAGGCAGCTGAGGATGACTTTGAACTGATTCTTCCCAGCCAAGTTCTGGGATCACAAGTGGGCCACCAGTCCTAATTTAGGACAGAAATCTTCTCATTGTAATTCTTTAATGATCAAAAATAGAAGCAATAGTCCTCCCTGACTTTTCTCTAGTAATCTCATTCAGAAAGGCTCTGCCTGTGGAACTTTTGAAGGACCCCATTACCTAGCACTATTACACTGAGCTTGAGATTCCAACACATGACTTGGAGCAATGGCTCAGAAGCTAAGAGCACTAGCTTCTCTTTCAGAGGACTTGGGTTCAATTCCCACCTCTCAGATAACATCTCACAACTTCGTATAACTCCAGTTCCATGAGATCCAACATCTGCTTCTGCCTCTGTGTGGACCAGGCACACAAACATTCATGCTAGAAAAACATCTGCACACATTTTGTTATTTTAAAAAAGGTTTAAACACATGCTGGAAGGCATTATGCAGAAATTTCTTCCAGGATAAACCTCTATCTTAGAAAGAACCTCACAGCATCTTTTAAAGAAAGGTTAAGGGGGAATAAAATACCCATAGAAGGAGTTACAGAGATGATGTGTGGAGCAGAGACTGAAGGAAGGACCATCCAGAGACTGCCCCACCTGGGAATCCTTCCCATATACACTCACCAAACCCAGACACGATTATGGAGGCCAACAAGTGCTTGCTGACAGAAACCTGTTATAGCTGTCTCCTGAGAGGCTCTACTAGTGCCTGACAAATACAGAGGTGGATGCTATCAGTCAAACATTGGCGCAGCACAGGGTCCCCAATGGAGGAACTGAAGAAAGGACCCCATAGGAGGATCAACAATACGAACTAACCAGTACCTCCAGAGCTCCCAGGGACTAAACTACCAACCAAAGAGTACACATGGTGGGACTCATGGCTCCAGATGCATATATAGCAGAGGATGGCCTTGTTGGTCATCAATAGGAAGAGAGGCCCTCGGTCCTGTGAAGGCTCTATGCCTCAGTGTAGGGGAATGCCAGGGCGGGGAAGTGGGAGTAGGTGGGTGGGTTGGTGAGCAGAGAGATGGTAGATGGGATAAGAGGTTTTCAGAGGGGAAACCAGGAAAGAGGTTACCATTTGAAATGTAAATAAAGAAAATATTTAATAAAAGATGAAAAAATAAAGGAAGAATGATTTGATTAAAAAAAAAAACAAATAAAGAAGGGTAAAACATTGTATTTTGCAGGGAAGCTATTCATCTCGGAAGATAAACAAATCACAGGCTTCAGGAAGTACCTGAAACTGAACAGATGCACCGGACCTCTCTCTCTCTCTCTCTCTCTCCACAGCCTATATAAGCAATGAATACTGTTGAGAGGCACTCTCAGACTAACAAAGCCATCTGAAAGAGACAGAGACCAGCTGAGCCACCTACTTCTAGGTCTCACAGACAAGCTGAGTTGCCTATAAAAAAAACAGATGAGTCAAGCTTCCTGGAAAAGGCTCAGACCAACTGAGGCTCAGACAATCTCCAACTTTTTTGAGCTACCTGAAAGTTCTGTGGTGTGCTCCATGCTCACAGCATTTGTGTAACATCACCCATGAAACTAACTTTTGAGTCCTGTAACTAACCTCTTACCAAGTTGCTGTAAGTAGTCAAACAAACAAACAAACAAACAAGCAAATCTCATTGATTCACTACTTTGGACTTTGGTAATAGCCTTATTTTGGTCCGTTGTCAGTTATCCACCTATATAGATGTTGGTTCTCATGTCCCCAGAAATGGTATGACAGAAAATATGAAGAGACATTTAGCAGACAATATTTTGCCTAATTTTAAGCTGGGTTATCCCATATCAATGAAGACAATCAAGACAACCATTCCCATAAGCATGCCTACAATCCAATATGATCCAGACAACACTTCACTGAGACAGCCCCGTCGATTGTAGAATGTGTCAAGTTAACAATTAAAACTAACCATGCCAGGAAGGAGCTTACTGCAGAAACATAGCTTTTTCTTTAGAAACAAGTAGATAAAAGAACCAAGCATTTAGTCTGACTTCCTATGGGAACAGCACCTCAAGGAACCAACAGATGGTGGGGGTGTGTTTCTCTTTGTAGGCAGGGCTTCCAGCAGTAAATGAAGAAAACATACCTTGTTGCAAACCCGTAACTACATAATGGACATAGGCAATGACCAATGGTAGGGAGTAACAGCGGGGACAGTGGGACATTATGTTCCACCTGATAAAAGGAGTCACAGTCTGCAGAGGACCCTTCAGAGAACCCACAGCCTGTAGCCCTAAGTACAAATTCCCAGACAAAGAAAAGAGGATTCTGTGAGATAATAGTATGGTAATGCGACCAGAAGAAATCTACATGAGAAACTCTACAGACAGTTGAGTTTCATCAACAAGCCAATGACAAGGAGACAACAGAGAGAGAGGGAGGCAGGGAGAAAGAGAGAGAGAGAGAGAGAGAGAGAGAGAGAGAGAGAGAGAGAGAGAATGTGAACTGTAGACAACCGAACTTCTGGTCTCCATTCTTCCCCCATTTCCACATCCATACCCATTACCCATTATTCAAGGCCTAGCAGTACAACAGTTTAGAAGTGAGCTAAGCATGCATACATCTATCTTGCCTCTGTTTTTGTCTGTGGATGTGATGGGACAAACTACTTTAAGTCCCTGTTACCTTGATTTCACCTCAGTGATAGACTGAAACCTGAAATTATAAGCTAGATATACCTTTCCTCTCCTGAGTTGCTTTTTACCCTGGCATTGTATCTCAGCAATGGAAATGAAATTAGGGCATCTTCCAAGATACCAGTGAATGCGGGTTTCAGTATCTTTATTAACTCATGGATGTTTAACATATTTGAAATGCTTTAGCTCACTAGTTTATATTATGAGCATCGATACTCAGATTGCCCCACTGCAGTTAGAGGAAGCTTGATGTTTGCCTTTGAGCCACTACACCTTTAAGAGTGTCATTGCTAAGGTCAGATGGAGAGGGCTTCCGAGGATCAATCTCATGCTTTTTCACCCATGTTATTGTTGCAGGTGTGTTATGCAAATAAATAAAAAAAATCAACTGAAATTAAGTGTTTACTTGAAGAGAATGGGAGAGAGCTTAGGACAGAGCTTGTGCTGTTCCACTGAAGAGCAGGCAGAGGCTTCAGTGAGGAAATGCACATTGTCTTCAAGGTCATGTTTTTAAACTGGGATAGAAAGAAGAAAGTTAGAGACAGACATGGAGGGGTGACCCCAGAGGAGTGACCCCAGGGCTTCAGGGGTCTGACAGCCTTATATGGCCCCTTGTTGTTCTAACTCCCCACAGCCTGCTAACCCAAGGTTCTCTTTGGCAGAGTCAAGAAACTAGTATAATAGTAAATTGAATGGGATGGATTCACCCCAGGGCAAAGCTGTCTCTAGACAATAAAACACAACCCATAGGCCTCAGGGCTCGCTTCATTTTAGAGGCCAACTCTTGGGTTGTTCAGACAACCATTTACAGATCAGCTTCTTGCTCCTGGGTTTTGAACGGCTGGTAGCAATTTTCTTGTACTAAATGACTGCTAATTATTCTATACACAACACTTAATTCATGCCTTGTTGGCTGAAATGAAACTTCATCTACTCATTTTAATTACTTTGTACCCTGAGCCTCTTTTCTATCAGCCCTCCATTCTTATCCCACTTCCCATCTTCAGCATCACTTTCCAGAGAGTTAGAACCAATTGAGCAGAGGCTTCTGGCCATGGTAATTCTCCCTGGATCGGAACATGAACCCCTGGTTCCTCATTATGAGCCACTTAATGAGAAAATGAAGCCCCTGTAGAAAACCTATCACCCCAGCATTCTGGTGAGCTAAAACGTGACCCTGCTTCTCAGTATCCCTGTGACCTAGTACTAATAATTTTATTACCATACTGCATGCCTTTGTTTGTGCTGTTTAATTTCCCAGTCATTTTCACTTCTAGTTGGGAATAGTAGTGTACACTCACATGGCATCCAAGACAGACAAGCAGTCTGAGAAATGGATTGTTAGGCAATTTTGTCACTGCATGGATATCTTAGGGGATCCTTACACAAATCTTAGTGGTCTAGGTTACACACTTGACTTAGTCTCTTGATGCGAGGAAGACATACAGTACACACAAGATGTATGAGGATGTGGTCTGCTTACTACGGTGTCCTTGCCTTACAATGGACATTTGGAAGGTAAGAATAGCTTCTAAAATAATGCTACAACTATAAATGCATAAGTCAGCGGCAGCTGTTTATCATCATGAAGCACTTTTACGTGTCATGCTTTGCTATGGCTCTCAGCACAGAATATTTGTTTACGCTAGCATCACTGGGAATGCACTGTACTACAACATTCAAAACACTATGATGTAACTAGCCAATAGGAAATTTTCAGTTTCTTTTAATCTTATGAGACTGCTATCATTGTATGCAATCCATCATAGGCCATAGTATCATTATGTGGTGCATGACCATACATTAAAGGAATTAATAAGCTATGAATTTCTTTAAGTATCCAAGTTGACAAGTTAAGTTTTTGTGAAATATTACTATGTCTTCACAGTGAATGGTAAAGAGAAGAAAGTCTCCCAAGCATGTGAATAATAATCTGTCATTTCTAAAGAGTTTTTCATTTATTATTCCACTGGGTCCTAGTCACAAATACTAAACTGGATCGGACACCTAGAATAATCTCTTACATGGATAGAATTATACTCTCCATGTCCCAAAAGGATATGCTGCAGTTCTTAGCTCCAGAGCTTCAGAATGAGACTTAATTTACATATAAGATAGTTGCAAGTATAATTGCTTAACATGAGGATGCTCGAATGGGGAACACCTTTAGTTTTAATGGCCAGTGTCCTTTAAAGAAAGGAGCCAGAGAGCAGAAAATGGCTGGGTAGGGACTAACAGTGCTCTCCTCCATCCCCATCAACCTGCTTTGTGACTTCACAGGGAGGTGAGAAGTACACACAGGCTAGGGAGGACAACAGTTGACAGCAAACTAGGATACTCAATCAATTTCAGAACACCAACAGACTTCAACCTAGAGCACTGAGCAGGGTGACAGCAGAGGAAGAGGGTCTTGCCTTCCACTCTGGATCCACACATGAAAAGAAAATAAAAGGAAATTCTTCAGAGGCAAAACCCAAAAACATCTGCACAACAGAGATACAAGCTGAGTACAGCAGGTGCTGGGAGCCACCCACTGCCCTAGTTGCTCATCACTACCTGTTGGTACTGGAATGAGCAAGCAGGAGATTCAGTGCAACCACCTCTCTAAAGCCTCCTGATTCCCTCATGAAGAACACGAGACCCAGAGAACCCCAGAAGCACATGAACAACCCCTAGAAATAACCTGTACTGAAACTCAGTGGAGCAAAATGCTCACGCTAGGACTGTGGACCCTAACAGTAAGGGATCATGAGCCCAGGTTAAATATGAGTATCCAGAGGCAAAGGTAAACACAAGCGTGGGCACAACTACACCTAAACTGCAGATATTCAGACCTGGCAATGCGCGTGCAAGAGATGTGACCACTTAGCAAAGCACACATGCAGAGACAATAGCTGGCCAGGCAAGAATTATTCCGAGACAGTACTCCCCCATCCTGTGGTGTTGGAGACTCAGAAGAGAAGGTGGGCCCCAATGACAGCTGGACAGAAAGTCAAGGTAAAATGTAATCCATTCGAACTACACTGAAGAACTCTGTGCCAACCAATCTGACCTAATGTGCCTGTACTGTAGACACAAGAAGCGACACTCCCACATAAAACACGCAGGAGGGGATGTGACAGCACTCAGCCCAGAAAGGAAGAAAACTTGGCTCATAGTATTGTTATTTTACTTTGCCATCTGTTATTTTAAAATTTTCATTCTTGAATAAATATTTAATTATTTTTATAGTTTTTATACCTTGAGCTTACTGCTGTTCTCTGTGTGCCTATGTCTGTTCTATTACATTAACTGTACTCTTTCTCTTAACCACAGCCCATATATTTCCCTCAGTCCTCCTTTCCTCCCTTTCTCTTTCCCATCCCCTTCTCTTCTTAGTTTTAACTGTAAATTTATGTGATTTTAATAACCTTAGATCTTCACTGGTTCCAAAAATATCTCAAC
Organism: Montemys delectorum; assembly: GCA_019843815.1. Classification (NCBI taxonomy): domain Eukaryota; kingdom Metazoa; phylum Chordata; class Mammalia; order Rodentia; family Muridae; genus Montemys; species Montemys delectorum. The sequence continues at coordinate 36,362 of JADRCD010155364.1, read as the reverse complement.
TCCCTTATCTGCTTATCCTTTTTCTATTTCTCTCTTGTTCTTAGAATAATTCTTGATCTTATTCTGCTCATTTTCTTTCAGTTTCTACCCTCAGTCACTAACACTTTGTATTGTCTATTATCCATGCTCTTCCTCAAAAATTATTAGAATCCAAGGGAAATTTTTTTGACTGGCGATTGCTAAACCTTTATAATGGCCTTGTCCATCGATTGTGGTTGCTTCTGCATCCAGTGTTTTACAGAATGGCACTGACAAGAGGTTACCTGAGGTGCTCTGAGAATGGAGGCCGTATACTGAGCTACTGAGCTATACCCTCAGTTCAAAGGGGAGAAATGCCACTCAATCTTGCTAAACTGAGTCACACTGGAGTAATATAATTACCTCAGTTGAAAGAATACAGGTGATTTTTAAAAATCTAACTGGTGACACAATTCTGTGTCCAAGTCCCAATGCAGAAACACAAGGAACATGAAAAATCAGTGCAATATGGCTTCCAAGGCTACCAATTCTACAGTTGTGGGCTTCAATGAACATTAATTAGGTGAAGTCTCAGGCAAAGAATTCAAAATGAGAGTTGTATGAATGATTGATGAGATCACAACTAAGCTCTTTAATTAATTCAAAGAGAATATGAACAAAAAGCTTAATGAAAAAGGGAAGTCAATACAAGTTATGACATAAGAATTCACTAAAGATATAGAAATACTGGAGAAAGCAAACTGAAATTTCAGAAATGAAAACCTCAATTAGTCAAATAAAAATCTCAGTGGAAATCCTATTTAAGAGACTTGACTTGGTGACAGAATATCAGGGCTTAAAGACAAGGTGCATGAACAATAGAGATAGGAAAGAATGACAATAAAGACTGAGGAAAAGTATGAACAGAGCATGGGACACTGTTGGAAGACCAAGTTTATGACCATGGCATAGAAAAAGAATTACAAATTAAAAGCGTTGAAAATACATTCAGGGCTGGAGAGATGGCTCAGCGGTTAAAAGCACTGACTGGTCTTCTGAAGGTCCTGAGTTCAACTCCCAGCGACCACATGGTGGCTCACAACCATCAGTAATGGGATCTGATGCCCTCTTCTGGGGTGTCTGAAGACAGCTACAGTGTGCTTACATAAAATTAATAAACAAATCTTTTTTTTTTAAAAAAAAAAAAAGAAAGAAAATACACTCAATACTTGTCTTAGTCAGCGTTTCTATTCCTGCACAAACATCATGACCAAGAAGCAAGTTGGAGAGGAAAGGGTTTATTTAGCTTACTTCCACATTGCTGTTTTTCACCATAGGAAGTCAGGACTGCAACTCAAGCAGATCAGGAAGCAGGAGCTGATGCAGAGGCCATGGAGGGATGCTCCTTACTGGCTTGCTTCCTCTGGCTTGCTCAGCCTGCTCTCTTATAGAACCCAAGACTTCCAGCCCAGGGATGGCACCACCCACAAGGGGCCCTACCCCCTTGATCACTAATTGAGAAAATACCCCACAGCTAGGTCTCATGGAGGCACTTCCCCAACTGAAGCTCCCTTCTCTGTGATAACTCCAGCCTGTGTCAACTGACACACAAAACCAGCCAGTACAATAATCATAGCCGAATAAATGGTCAATCAAGAGAAGGAGAAGAGAACTTATAGGAAGGCTCTGGACAATCCCAGAAAAGCACTCCATACATTACATCACAGTTAAAGAATTAAAAGTATCAAGCAAAGAACATTGAAAGCTACAAGAAAGATGTTTCACATCATGAATGAAGGTTGATCTACTACAATTACCGTAGATTTCTCAACAGAAACTCTAAAAGCTAAGGCATTATGGAATGTCAAATTTGAATATCTGAAATCAGTAATTGTCAATCCAGTTTACTAGATCCAGCAAAACTATCCTTCATTACTAAGATAGGAAGAAAACCTTACAGGATAAACACAAAATAACCCATCATGTCTTCATGTACAGACACCCCCAGAAATTATAGTACATGATCAGCCTGGCTTCACCCCAAGGATGTAAGAACGGTTCAAAATGCTGTACCAATATCAATTTAAACTACAGAGCATAGTAATAGAAGCACCATACCTCTGGAACCAAGTCAAACACGTAAATAAATGGGCTATTATTAAATACCTAAACTTAAGTACAGCATTTTAAAAATTTTTTATTAGATATTTTATTTACATTTCAAATATTATCCCTTTTCCTGGTTTCCCCTCTGAAAACTCCCTATCCCATCTGCTTCCTGGTCCTGGCATTCCCCTACACTGAGGCATCAAGCCTTCACAGGACCACGGGCCTCTCCTCCCATTGATGACCGACAAGACCATCTTCTGCTACATATGTGGTTCCAGCCATGAGTCGCTCAATGTGTACTCTTTGGTTGGTGGTTTAGTTCCTGGGAGCTCTGGGGGTACTGTTGGTTCATATTGTTGATCCTCCTATGGGGCTGCAAACTCCTTCAGTTCCTTGGGTCCTTTCTCTAGCTCCTCCATTGGGGACCCTGTGCTCAGTCCAATGTTTGGCTGAGAGCATCCACTCTGTATTTATACAGAGACTGAAGGAAAGGCCATCCAGAGACTGCCCACCTGGGAATCCATCCCATGTACAGTCACCAAACCCAGACACTATTGTGGATGCCAACAAGTGTTTGCTGACAGGAGCCTGATATAGCTGTCTCCTGAGAGGTTCTACCGTGCCTGACAAATACAGAGGTGGATGCTCTCAGCCAAGTGCAGCATTTTTTGACAACAATACCAAAAGTATATACTATAGGAAAGACAGCATATTCAATAAATGACATTGGTAAAACTAGTGTGTGCTAAGGTACATGCCTTTAATCCCAGCACTGTGGAGGCAGAGGCAAGTGGATCTCTGTGAGTTTGAGGACAGCCTGATCTCCATAGTGAGTTCTAGGACAGCCAGAGCTACATAGTAAAGCCCTATCTTTAAAAAAAAAAATCAATGAGCTAGAGAGGTGGCTCAGTGGTTCAGAGCACTGACTGCTCTTCCAGGGATACTGAGTTCAATTCCCAGCAACCACATGGTGGCTTACAACCATCTGTAATAGGATCTGATGCCCTCTTCTGATCTGTCTGAAGAAAGCTACAGTGTACTCAGATACATAAAAAATAAATAAATAAACCTTTAAAAAAATTAACTAACCAGTGGAGTGATAAAGACAGCAACCCACCCACAAAACCTTGGATCCAAAATGTGTCCTGCCTGCAAGAAGCGAAGGGATAATAATGGAGCAGAGACTGAGGAAATGGGAAACCAATGATTGGCCCAACTTGAGTCACTATTAATGATACTAAGAAGCTCCATACAGTAGCTCATGGAAACAGATGCAGAGACTCACAGCCAAATATTAGACGGAGCTCAGGGAGTCTTGTGGAAGAGTCGGAGGAAGGATTGAAAAACCGAGAGGAGATAGGAACGCCACAAGCTGACCAACAGAGTCAACTAAACTGGACCCTTGGAGGCTCCCAGAGACTAAACCACAAACCAAAGAGCAAGCATGAACTGGGTCCAGACCCCCATACATATGTAGCAGATGTGCAGCTTGGTCTTCATGTGGGTTCCCCAACAACTAGAGTGGGGGCTGCTCCTGACTCTGTTGCCTGACTATGGATCAGTTCTAACTGGGCTGCCTTGTCTGGCCTCAGTGGAAGAGGATATGCCTAGTCCTGCAGTGACTTGTGGCGCCAGTGTGGGCTTATTCCTAGGGAGGACCTCCCCCTTCTCAGAGGGGAAGGGGAGGGAGAAGAGGAGGAGCTCTGTGAGGGGGAACCTGGAAGAAGGGAGGCTGCAATGGACATGATATAATACATACATACATACATACATACATACATACATACATACATACATAGCCACTAAAATTAGATTAGTATATGTAGAAGAAGGAATCTTTGACCCTGACCCTGCAGAGAAATAAGATCTAAATGAATCAAGGACCTCAATGTAAAACCTGGAGCTATGAAACCACTAAAAGAAAACCTACAGAGTGCAGCACGTACTCATAGGCCAGGACTTTTTAAGTCTGACCTCTGTGGTTCAGGAAGTAAGGCCAACAAGTGACAAATGGGAATTTATGAAGCTAAGACCCTTCTGGACTGTAAAGGAAACAGCCAGCAGAGTGAAGAGATGGACTACGGATTGGACAGAACCTTTGCCAGCTATACCTCTGACAAGAATTCATATCTAAAATACACAAAGAACTCAAAAACATCAAAATGCTAAGGGAACAATCTAATTTTTAAAAAGCAGACTAAAGATCTGGACAGAGAGATCTCAAAAAACATAAATCAAAATGAAACACCACAAATGGCCAATAAACACTTAAAACAATGTTAAACAACTAGGCCTCACATATAGATATTTTATGTTAAAGTAGTAATAACATAGGCTGAAGGCCTGACTGTATATGAGTTTGGAAAGTCTTCATTCTTCTACCTAGACTTCGCCTGAGCATCTCAGACTGAGCTGTCTTCAGTACTGACACCCTGCTGCTCTACGCACTGTGAGCTAGACTTTTATCTTATGCACTGTGATTCTTTTAGGAACCACCCATTGACTGAGATACTAACTTCATGCCCCGCCCAAATCCCTTACATTACAGTTGTAAAAACTCCTTATGTTTCTCCTTGAGGAGCCCTTACACACCTGGATACTTCCTACTTTCTTCTGAGCACGTTTCTCCCTCCCAATCTTATTTTTAAGTCTATAGTAAAATATGTTTAATAAAATCTTCAGCTCTGCTAGTCCTACAATTATTTTCAGTACTCAAAGCCATGTGTCCTGGCTTGGGCTGAATCAAGACCCCAAAGACTGGGAGTACTAACTCCTCAGGCTACTGGGATGGACAGTGGACACATGCCTCTTTTATTTGTGTCCACCGAATACTGACATTTCTACTGATGTCAGGAATGGGGATAGTACTCACTCACTCTTGTTCTGTACAGTGTTTGAAGTCTGAGTTAAAGAAATTAGACAAGGGAAATAAAAGAGATCCAGAGAGAAAGAAGCCAAATTACCTCTACTTGCATCTTTATCAACACCTCAATGATATTCCCTACAGAAATAGAAATATCAATCCTGAAATTTGTATGGAAACACAAAAGACCCTGAATAGCCAAGGTTATCCTTGTAAAAATAGCAATACTGGATGTATCACAGAGCTTCATTTCAAATTATTCTACAGAACAATAGTAACAAAAACAATATGGTCCTGACACAAAAATAGGCACTTAAACCAAAAGAAGATCTAGAAATAAATCCAAACAACTATAGCTACCTGAGATTTTATGAAGACATAAAAAAATATATATGTGTGGAGATCAGAGATCAACTTGAGGTAGTAGGTTCTCCCTCCTAGCAAGTGGGTTTCAACCCAAAAGAATCCAACTCAGATCATTAGGATTTGTAGAAGATGCCCTTACCAGTTGAGCCATCTTGCTGGCCATATGAAGACCTCTTTAGTAAAGGATGTGGAGAGAGCAAGGATGTTCACATGTAAACGAAACGAACATCAGATTGTCACCATCCAGATATCTTACTTTGCCCAAAAATCAGTTCAAAATGGATCGGAAACCTCAATATGAGACCAAAAACTTTGAAGCCGCTAGAAGAAAATAAAACTAAAACATTTCAAGACCCAGACCCAGACAAGGGTTTTTCTGAAAAGGACTTCTCTGGCTCAGTGGGGAATTCCAAGAATCGGCAATGGGACTGCATAGCGTCTAAAACATCTCACTCCGCAAAGGTAACAACAAAGTGGAAAGAAAGGCTACACAATGCGCAACCAAAAACTACAACCAAATCAATTAGCAGGCTGATCAAACAGATTGTTCTCAAAAACGTAAAGTGCAGGTGATTAGACACATGGGAAAAAGTCCTTAATATCTTTTAACCCTTGGGATAATAAAAATGAAAGCTTCATTCAGATCCTACCTCTCACTAGTCAAAATATCTAGCATCAACAAAACATAGAAAGGAGCTCTGGGGAGGATGTAAGAGAGAGAGAACTCTTTTTTTTAAAGATGTACTTATTTTTTATGTGTATGAGTACACTGTAGTTGTACAGATGGCCTTGAGCCTTCATATAGCTGCTGGGAATTGATAGCCCCGTTCGCTCCTCCACTCACTCTGACATAATATACTGTAGCTGTCTTCAGACGCACCAGAAGAGGGCGTCGGATCTCATTATGGGTGGTTGTGAGCCACCATGTGGTTGCTGAGGTCCGAACTCAGGACCTTCAGAAGAACAGTCAGTGCTCTAACCTGCTGAGCCATCTCACCAGTCTGAGAGGGACTTCTTAATTGCTGCTAGTGGAAAAGTAAATTAGTCAAACCAGTACAGAAATTGGTATGAAGGTGTCTTAGAAAAATGGGATCTAGATGATGGGTCAGCTATTAAGAGCACTGACTGCTCTTCCAGAGGGCCCCAATGTTGGTTTCTAGCACCCACATAGTGGCTCACAACCATTTGTAACTTCAATACCCCATCTGACTTCCATAGACACCAGGCTTGCTTGATGTGCACAGACACATACAGGCAAAACACTCATCTAGCCACTGAGGACCAGAAAGGGCAAGTCCAGGTTGCTATTAAGATTTTCAGTAGTGAAAACGGGCATTTGAAGCCCTATTCAGAGTTGAGAGTCACTGGTTTAAAGAAGTTGTAAAAATAAAAAGAATTTTTAAAATCCTTATTAAATACCTAAACTCACACATTTGGTATATTTGGAGAGATGGCTCAGTGGTTGGGAGCACTGGCTGTTCTTTCAGAGGGCCAGGGTTCAATTCTGAACACCCACATGGTGGCCCACATCTCTGTAAGTCTAATTCTAGAGGACTGGCTTCTTCTCCAGGCATCGGGTACACAAGTAGCAGCATTTGTAGTCAAAACAGCCATGTAAAATATAATACATTTAGAAATAGGAACGCATGCACATAAAGTAGAACTTAATTAATTAGAAAAGGAGGAAGAAGAGAAGGAGAAAGAAGAGGAGAGAAGAGAAGAGGAGAGAAGAGAAGAGGAGAGAAGAGAAGGGAAGGGAAAGGAGGAGAGGAAAGGAGAGGTGAGGAGAGGAGAGGAGAGGAGAGGAGAGGAGAGAAGAGAAGAGAAGACAGAAAACAGGGTTTTATTCTTCAGTTCTCTTGTTGATCAGAGCTTCATGTTTTCATCGCTTATGGGAAAGAGAAGGAAAATAAATGTGTACAGGAACCCTGTTCTAAAATAAAACCTCCCCTAGCAGTAACCTTGAAAGACGACTTCAGGAGCTTCTCCCCCCCACCTTGACGTTTTAATGGGGTCGGCAGTTTGAGCTTCCTTGTGATGGAAACCAGAAGAACTCTTAACAGGAAGAGGGCACGAGAGCGGGCCCAGCAGCTTTGGTGTCTAACTAGATCAGCTCTGTCCTCCGCAAACGGCAAAGTTGCCCGACAGGCAATTACTGCTGTTCCTAATTGCTTCTATCAAACCCGGCTGTTGGAAATACCTAGTGCCCCATACATACCCAGCCATGCTTCAGCCAGCCCGATTTTCTTGGCTTTGGTTAAGGCTCTATTTTTGGCACACTGGATGCTGTCTGGCAATTGAGTCCATTCAGACGTGTTAAACTTTCCAAAGACCTTCTTTGATCAATGCCAGAAGATGATCTAATTAGTCTCTGTCTTAAGGAGAAAAATGGCAAAGCACAGTGTCTCCTGTGTGGTTTGTCAGGACCCTGAGAGATGAAAGCTCCTCCAGAGCTCTGCCCGTAGATGTCCACAGTAAAGCTACCCAGAACTGCATTTTCCTGAATCCATGTAGAAAGGGGCATTTGTGCAGGAAACTATGGATGCCCATAGGAATGGGTGAATTTTGATTTTAAAGTATATAAACTCTGACATATTGTTCAATGTAGGAAACATAATTTTTAGCAGTATTTTATTAGTTCTTTGAAAGTTTTATACAGTGTATTTTGAACACACACACACACACACACACACACACACACACACACCCCAAATGCTTCCATAATCTCCCTCTTCATCCTCTTCTCTTTTCCAACCCAACTTTGAGACGTCTCCTCTTTTCCCCTTTCCCTATGTAGTCCAGTTTGTATTACCCAGCTGATCTTGAGAGGGAGGCCTGTCCTGGCATATGGCCAACCATCGGGGACCACATCCTTGAAGCAAATTGATTCCCTTTCCCCCAGCAGCTTTCAAATGCCAATAGCTCCTCGGCTTGTGGGAGAGTTCATATCCACCTTTACCATTCTCTGCAGGAATTTGAGCTGGAGCTTGCATAGACCTTGCACAGCGCTCACAATCAGTGAGAGTTCAAATGTATAACTGCCCTGTTACATTTGGAGAACACTTTTTCTCCAATGGGAAACAAACTTTGGCTATCACCATCTTTCCATGCCCTCTTCAAGTATTTTTTTTTTTTTTAACTTAAACAGTTTCCAATGGGATTAAATTACAGCTCTTGTTATTCCCGCCCCCCTCAGTTTTAAAGTGTTCATGGGTACCAGTGCCTCAATTCCCATCAAACTGAGCATGAACTAGGCTTTCTAGTGCATCTCCTCAATTAACTCTCCAAGAGCCAGCAGGAATGCACTTTCAAAACTGTCCATCCACTAAAGGGTTACCTGTAGTGTGATCTCAGGTACTACAGAAAGAAAATCTAGAAGGAACTAGTGTTTTTCTATGACTATGATATTATAGAGTTAGTATAGAACAGTCACTATAAAAATGAATAGAAACATGACAAACTGTGAGGAGGAAGTAGAATATGATATCAGAGTTATTACAGTACTAAACATGCCATTTTCAATAAAAACAATAATATATGCAAGGGAATGGGAAAGTACAGATGATACACAGAATGAATGTAAACTCTCCCTGAGGAGCCTGACACTGTGATAACTAAAGACTGTAAACCCGCTGTTCTATAAACAGATTCCAATAATAAAAAGCGCATAAAAGTAAGGAAAATATCAAAAATAATACTTTTCAAGTGGAGAATAGTAACAAAGTAATATTTCTAAGCATTCTGGAGTTAAAGCGTATAACCACTAACATAAGTTCAACTGGTACTACCTGCACAAGTTGGTCCAAAAAACCCAACCCCAACATGAAACTGCACCCCCAGTGGAGGAGCGATGGGCAGTTGGTGGCTGCTAGGAGCAGCTGAGTTGGATTTCTTTCCAGGATTTCTTTCTCCTGCTTGGTAGCCCATGCTCCCATAGAGGCTCCTTACAGGAACAAACTCCTTCTAGGTTACTCATGTTCTCACAGATGGCCCTTGACCCATGCACATGCAGACAGCAGTAAGTAGTAGGTAACTGTAAATTAAAAAACAACAAAAGACAGTACAATATTGAGAAAGAGAAGTCAGGTGTGAGGGTAGATGAGAAAACAAATTAGGCAATGACGACTGGATTTAATCAAAACGCAATCTATGTACTTATAAAATTCCTAAACAATAGAAAAATGGGGCATGGGGATAGAACTCCACCAGAAGAGCACAACATTATAATGTAGTTTATTAGAAGAAATTGTCAGCTAAAGTTAAACTATTGATGTCAACTTCTTGGAGAAAAGAAAGGAGAAAGATATTTTTCAAAATGAACAGACTCTCAAACGCCTAGGAGAGCCACAAAGCTTACCAATATCAACAAAATAGAAACCTTGGTTGGGGCAGTGGGAAGGGGAGAAAAAAGAAAGGAACAGAAAAATATAGATGAAGAAATAATAGCCCAAGCTACTCAAATGCATTTAAAAACCCTCACTGATCTGCATATTCAAAATTCATCAATACATCCAAGAGGAAAGAAAAGGAGATTATGTTATTTGAAAGGTTTGAAAGACAGTGAAAAGATACAAATTAACTTTCAAACAAAGTGTTGAAAGAAAAGATTCCCTTTAGATTCAAGCACACTCATAGCTTAATATGAATATTATCTAAAATAAATACAGTGCAAATAATAAAAAAAATAACTGGGAGAGGGGAAATATGGATGACTATACAAAAGTCAGAGAAAATAGACTTTAAATAAAAAATGTTATTTGAAAGATAAATGCATAATGGCAAAAGTGACAGTCTATAAGGAATGTGCAATAATTATAAACATGTATCCACTTAACAGAGCACAAAGTACATTTTTAAAAAATCTGCCAGAAAACAAAGGAGAAAAAAATGGCATTAGCAGTATTTGGAGACTTGAACAGTCTAAATTCACTAATGGTGTAGTGACTACACAGAAAACCAAAAGGAAATAAATGTCTTGAACGGTGCTGTGAACTAGATGTAAGGTATATCTATAGAGTATTACCCACAACAGTACCAGAACATTCTTCTCAAGTCCTCCTGGAACATTTTCTGAAGTATATATTAAGGGATTCCAAATCAAGCCCAACATCTTTACAGGTAAAGTCATATAAAATTTGATTCCTAAACATGATGAAATCAACTTGAAAATCAATAAAAGGAAGAGATTTGAGTAATTTACAAATGTATGAGAATCAGGAAATGCATTTCTACATAAGTGGGTTGGCCATTGGACCAAACAGAAATGTCAAAGAGAGTTGGAGAACTGAGTTAGAGGAAAACATGCCCTACCATGATGCATGTGATCAGAGGGACAATATACTAAAAATAAATATCTAAAATCAATAGATTAACCTGGTACCATAAGACACTAAAAAAAAATTAGACAAAATCCAAAGATAGCAGAAGGAAAGCTAGAAGGAAGGGCAATTCATTTTACAAAAACTAGGATTAGAAAGCCAGAATACAGAATAGAAATACAATACAGAAAAAAAAAATCAATAAATCAAAGTTGTTTCTTTGAAATTAAAACTAATAAATAGTTAGCATGTCTGAACTGAGCAAACAAACAGAGCATACTCAAGTTAGAAAACTCTGGAAAAAAATTGGTGATAACACACATAAAGATATTAGAGCCATAAAAGGAATTGTGGTGGTCAGAATAAGAATGTCTCCCGTAGGCTTAGCCATTTGAACTCTTATTCCCAGGTTGGTGATGCTGTTTGGGGGGGTTGTAGAACCTTTGGTAGATAGAGTGTTGCTACAGGGTTACTTTCATCACTGGGTGTTTATTATCTCAGCCAACATCCAGTTTACATTCTCTGCTTTGTTCTTGAATATGAAGATGTGAGCCCTCAGCTACTAGCTCCCGCTGCCAAGCCTGCCACTTGCTGCCTTCCCTTCCTGCCATCATGTACTTATTCTTCTGGAACCATAAGCCCCAGTCAACCTTTCCTTCTATAAGCTCAATCAGTAACTAAACAGAAGTCGGTACTGGACAGTGGGCTGTTGCTATGAAGAACCTATCCAAGTTATTTTTGGGGGAGAGTGTGGAAAGCTTTGGAACTTTGATCCAGAAACTAGTTGAATGCTGGATTTAAGCAGAGTTTTAATGACTATCCTAATAGGAGACTATAAGATATCAGTGCTTTTGACCATAGCAGGAAGTCTGTATCCAAAAATCGTGCCTACCACTCATTCCTTGGAGCAGCAGAGCTGTCAACATTTAGCTTAGCTACAATGGAGGCGATGTGAGGGTCATTGAAGTACAGCCTTATTACAATGAACTCCAATGTCTAAAAATTGTTCTTATTTTGGGCTTGTACTACAGTAAGAGCTAAAATTTTAAGCTCTACTAAAAACAAAACAAACAAAAAGATTTTATCTGTTTATGTTCATTTAAAAAAGCAAACTAGTAGTGATATATTATTTTAAAATATACAGTTAATATGTTTGGAGTTATTTAAAATTTCTATTGACAAAAACATATGTATTTTCAGTATTGCTGTAGACATGCATCTACATAAGACTGTTCAATTGATTGTTTTATATTAAACAACTTTTATAATACTCATTTTTATTGTTACAATATTTTATAAATTTTAAAGAATATGACAAAAAAAAGAAAGATATTGCAAGTATTGAAGGGGGGTCTCTGGGAAGAGTTGGGGTACAAATGGGAAAGAAGAATGTGATATAATTCTATTTACTTAAAATATGTTTTTAAATGTTAACAAATTCAGATAAATTGAAATTATGTATCTTTTCTCATCATAATGTATTAAATCTTAAATCAATTTAAAAAAAAAGAAAGTTGGAAGAAAAAGATATCAGTGCTGAGAGCAATGAGGACTATGGATAAGTAGCTCAAGGCATTTCAGATGGGAATAATATTGACAACAGGACTAGAGGCCGTTCCTGTCATATTCTGGCAAACAAAAATCTGGATGCCTTCTGTCTTTGTCCTAAGAACTTGCCTGAGGCAAGCCTTTAAAGTAATGGGCAGATTCCTTTGGCAGAAGAGATTTTAAACCAGCATAACATCGAACCTGTAGTGCTGCTGTTGGTAATGCTTATGCTTATCTGCAATAAAAAAGGAGCAAGTGGATCAGAAAGAAATAAAGTTGTACAGTTTGGAGAGAAAAAAGAGCATTAAAAAGCTTAATGTTATAGAGAAGGCTTGTGCTGGAAGAAAGTTTGTAATTGCTAAGGAAATTGGCACCCTTAAGGAGAGAAGTGATCTTCATTGGGACAAAGGGTAGGTATCCTTAGGGCAAGACCCCACCCAGCTAAGTTTGCCACTTATGAAAGGAAAAGGCCTAAGGAAAGTTCTAAACCTAGAAAGTCACAGCAACAAAATCTGCTGCTATTGTGGTCACAGGGTTCAGGGTCGACCCCATCCTGGCAGTTGAACTAGGTAGTGTTGTTGAACTAGGTAGTGTTGTCCATGAGGTATTGGCTTTCGAGGCTGAAAAGTGTTAAGAGCAAAAGGGTCTTGGATTGTTTGTTTTCAGAGAGCTGCTGCACATGTGGCTGGGGAGTCCCTTGCATGAAGGGTCTGAAAAAATTCGAGGCTATGAGAGACCACTGCATGAAGCCGTGAAAGTAGAGTGTTATTCCAAGATGTTGGAGATGCTAGAGCCTTGGCGTATCTGGCAAGGAAAGCTGCATATAAGGAGTGGAATTAGCTCAAGACAAAAGAGAAGTCAGGCTACAGGCAACAAAGATGGAGAGGCAGCTCCAGCTGGGAGCTCTTGGACACTAGACAGGGCACTACTGTGTTTGGTGTTTGCCATGCTGAGTCTGGCTTTGGTTCAGAATTCCTCAACATCTCCCCTTTCCTCCTATTTGAAATAGTGATGTATATTCTCTGCCATTGTATGTTGAAAGCATGCAGTTTTCTTTTTATTTTACAGAAGCTTACAATTAAGAGGTTGTCTTCCGTCTCAGAGGAGTCTTTAGACTTTGGAATTTTAAACAATGTTGAAATTGTGAAAGACTATGGCAACATTTGGTGTTGGACTAAGCATATCTTGCGTTGTGATGTGGCCATGAGCCTTTAGGAGCCAAGGTGTGGAATGTGAGGAGTGTTGAAGGGTAGAAGAAAAGATCATTTAGTAGAAATATATAGTGTATAAGTTTTTACCTAAAGGGCATGGAAATTTTTCTTCAACATGAAACACAGAACAACAATCATTTATCTAAAGAGCGTCCACCACCTCGTAAGCAAAGCATAACTCCCAAGGCTCACCACAATTTACAAGATGCCAATTCAATAATTTTTGAACCAGATAATAAAGACAATATTTTAACCTAATTAATGTTTTGTAAAAACTTACTTGGTTGTTCAGGAGTCCCTGACTGCTGGACCCTGCTGTCTGGCCATGCCTGACCTTGGCCCCTGGGGAGTCCATGCCAGCGGAGCAGAGGTACCTGCCATGGGCTTCAAAGCAGCAGCTGCCCCTCCCACAGACATGCCTCCTCCAGGGCCCTGTCCCTGTATAGAGCTGTGAACTCTGCCCAGTCCCCACCAATGTGGACGCAGTCAGCCAGGCATGTCTCCAGGTAGGCCACCATCCAATCCTGCACTTGTCCCATCAATGGCCCCATTTTTTTGTTGAGACTCTCAGCACACAGGACAGCCCCAAAGACAAAGAATGCCACAAGAAGGCCCCAGTTGGGCCCCTCTTGGAAAAGTTCGTCAGATACCTGGGTGAAGCGTTACTAGGCTGAGCCTGGGGTCATGTAGCTGAGTGGCCAGGTCAGAGAAGGTGCAGTGGAAGCGGGTCTCAAACTTGTCTCCAGCAGCCTGCATGGCTTGGTGCAGTGGGCTGGCTGCTGGGCCTTCCCCAGAGCCAGCTCCACAGATATAACCCTTCTGCCTCAGCTTATGTCTGGGGTCGCCATCCGGGCAGCCAGCCTGGATGGGAAAAGGGCCAGGGATCTGGATCTGGCCTGGAAAGAACTGGAACTGCAGCTCCTGGGGCTGGGCCCCTACCTCCAGTGCTTTGCCAGCTGTGGGACCGATTCCATGTTTAATGACTGCCCTCTCAGGAAGCCCAGAGCTCGGTTCCCCAAGAGCAGCCCAAAGACCCAGCGGCAGTGGCCCTAGCTCCAACACCATCCATCCATCAAGGAGGGTGTAAGTCGTCAGTCCAAGGTCCAAATACACACAGAAAAACAGTCACCACACAGACAACTCGACCTTTCATGGTCCATGACACAGAGAAAGACAACTGGGCCCTGTAACAGACATCAGGTACACAGATAATCAAAGCCGGATCACAGAGTTGCTCTGCCCGTGCCTGCCACATCACCGAGATGAACCAGTTACAAAACACACACAAAAAGACCTGTCCCAATCGTGAGTGCCAACCTTACTTCAGAAAAACAGATGGCCGGAAATTTACCGAGGTCCTTACTTCACCTGAATTGACATGTGTTCTTTCTCTAACCTCCGTCCAGTGATCTAACGTCAGAGTCAAAGGGGTAGTTACCGTCTGTCCCATAGTCATCTTAGTCACAAGGGTGACAAAAATCACAAACACAGCACAGAAAATCAGACAAAGAGTAAAACAACAAGAGCGGCCCAAGTGGAGCCAATCAAAAAGGTCAGATGGCCAGGAGAACAGACACACACTCCTCTCGAGGAGCGTTAATGTTTCTCCCCTAGCCTCTTGAAGGGTTCCTCTAGGCGTCCTCGAGGATCCCCAATTTCCACTGGGACATCTCCTAGGGTAGTAGTCGGTGATCCTGGCATGTCTGCTGATCAGTCCCCTTTCCTCCTCTCAAGGGCAGGGAGTCACCATCCTATCCCAGGACTTGACTAACTGCAGAAAATGAGCTCAAGAGATAAACTTCGCTATCCCCTGTCGGGATTCAACCAGCTACAGTGAATGGGAGTAAAAAACAAATTCACAGATTGCAAACAGACAGTTCACAAACAGATTACAAATAAGAATTCAAACAAACAGACAGACCACAAATAAGAATTCACCTCCAAGGAGTCCTCGGAGTCAAGGGTAGTTGTAAATCCCAGACGAGCCCCCCAAATGAAAGACCCCCATGAAGGGAGACCCTCTCTCAAGTCCTGGGAGAACACAGCCAACCAAAGACTCACAAGAGACCGATCTTGATGCAAACAGCATGAGGTTTATTCGGGTGGAGGGCAGGAAGCCAGTATACTGGGGTCGAGCCCGTACCCCTCGCAGGGGCAGAGGAACTCAACCCAGAGCACAAGAAGTGTAGGGTATTTAAAGGAAAAAAACCCACAAACCAGGAGGTTGAGGGGGTAACCAAGGAAACATAAAAACAGTGGAAAATTTCAGAGGGACTCAACCCATGATTTAGTCAGGAGTCAGGGTCATGAGGAAAACATCCTGCATACTCATTATTCTCAAGAATATGGTTTTATTATTGTCATTATCATTCACTTTGTGATTGACTGCTCCCTAGAACCACCTAGATGGTAAGACAACCCGTTTCTGGAACTAGCCGGCCTACATTCTTGGCTCATTTCAGAGAAAATTTTCCATGCCCTTTAAGTAAAAGCTTATACACTATATATTTCTACTAAATGATCTTTTCTTCTACCGCACAGGCTTTGAATACCTGGTCTCCAGCTGTTTGGGGAGGCTTAGGAGAGCCTTTCTGGAGGAACTTTGTTACTAGAGGCGGGCTTTGAGGGTTAATATCATATACCACTACTACTTTTCTCTCCCTGAGACAGAAAAGTATATTTTCAGTTCTAGTTGTGAACTATCTCTTAGCTTGCCGGCTCTCCAGGTGAGAGGAGAGAACCCGGTCCAGCCAAGTCTCTTGGGGCTGAACCAGAGGGTAAGTGTCCAGGCTCTGATCTCCTGCCGTGCAGAGAATAACCACCCTGAGGAAGTTTGTCAAAGCAGGAGCTAGTTTAATTGTATCAATCTTTTTGTTTATAAAGGGCTGAGAGAGGAGGTGGGGTTTTTGCTGAGGTGAGATGACATAAGGGGAGAGGGAAGGTGACAGAGGGTATGGGGTGACTGACAAAACCAACAAAGTTATTCTAAGTCAGCAGTAGCTAGGCAAAGGCAGGCTTAAAGCTGGTCCTGCTGAGTCACTCCAGTACAGAAGTGACTGAGACAGGTTACAAAACTCTAGCCAGGCTCTGGTTTGTCCTCAAGGACCAAACCAGGGCCAAGTAGGGCCCAACATTAGCTTCCTGCTCCAACTGCCATGTCTGTTACTCATTGCCATGCCTTTCTCCCATCATGGACTATTACCCCTCTGAAAGCCTAAATAAATTGTTTCTTATATAAGTTGTCTTGTTCATGGTAACAAAAAAGTATGTGCTACAGAAATATTACAATGAGTTGCACGCAAAAAAAATACTGGTGAAAGTGAAAAAGTATCTAGAAAAGATAAAAACTAATAGTGACTGAAAAGGAAAAACACCCTTAATAGACCTATGGGAGGTAAATGGGATGAATTAGTAATCTAAATAGTATTTGCATGAGCTGGGCATAACGGCTCATGCCTTTAGTCCCAACATTCAAGAGTCAAGTGATTCTCTGTGAGTTCAAATCCAATCTGAGCTATATAGACAGCTGCAGGACAGCCAGGGTTACATAACAAGAACTTGTCTCCAAAAAGAAATTCTTTTACAAAGAAAATCCCGGGCTCAGATGGCTTCATCGTTTTAATTTTCCTAGATGTATCAGACAAATTCTTGCCAACCTCTTGCACACATTAACAAGGTAGAGTAGAGGTTGGGAGCACTTCCTAACGCTTCCTACAAAGTTACTATTATTGTAATACTCAACCCAGAAAAAAATATCCCAGTAACTGTACAAGTCCAATATCCCCTGTGGACATAAATACAAAAACTTCAGCAAATTCTAGGAAACCAAATCCAACAATACATTTGAAGAATTACAAACCATGACCAAGTAGGATTTTTCCCAAGAATGAAAAGTTGGCTTAATAAGTGAAAATCAATCAAAATAATATACCATATTCACAAAACAACACAGCCCAAATCCACACTTGACTTGGGAAGGACAATGACAAAATGCTGTATCTTTTTATGATGGAGACATCTAACAAGCTAGGAATAAAAGAGAATGTTCTCAACATCGCAAAATACATCTCTAATACATTCATGTGACATGGTAGTTACTAATGAAAGAAAAGCTAGTTTTTAATACACACAAGATAAATAAGTCCACTCTTACCACTGCTATTCATCACTATTTAAGGCATTGTAAAAAGGACAAAGAGAAAGACATAATAATAAGCCTTTAGGTCACAGTAGTGAAAGAGCAGGAGGAAGGAGGGGAAGGAACAGAGGGGAGGAGGGAAGGAAAGAAAAGGTGGAAGAGGAAGAGCCAGAGGAAGAAGGAGAGATGGGGGAGGTGGGAGAGAGGAAGAAAGAGGGGAGAGTAGAAAAAGGGGAGAAGGAAGGGAAGGAAGAAGAAAAGGAAAGTGTACTGGCTAGTTTTGTGTGTCAACTTGACACAGGCTGCAGTTATCACAGAGAAGGGAGCTTCAGTTGGGGAAGTGCCTCCATAAGACCCAGCTGTGGGGCATTTTCTCAATTAGTGATCAAGGGGTAGGGCCCCTTGTGGGTGGTGCCATCTCTGGGCTGGAAGTCTTGAGTTCTATAAGAGAGCAGGCTGAGCAAGCTACGGGAAGCAAGCCAGTAAGGAACATCCTTCCATGGCCTCTGCATCAGCTCCTGCTTCCTGACCTGCTTGAGTTCCAGTCCTGACTTCCTCTGGTGATCAACAGCCATGTGGAAGTGTAAGGTAAATAAACCCTTTCCTCCCCAACTTGCTTCATGGTCATGGTGTTTGTGCAGAAATAGAAACCCTAAGACAGAAGGGGAGAGGAGGAACTGACAGTGGGTAAATATTAAATTAATTAAGCAAGATTTCAAGTTACACAATCAATATGCAAAACATAATTATGTTTCTATACACTATTAATAAGCATCCAGAATAAAATTTAAAATTCCATTTTTAATAGCATCAGAAAGAACAATATATTTAAGAATAATACTAAAGAAGTGCAAGGTGTACAGTGAAAGGTACAAAGGCACCATTGAAAATGAATGAAGAAGGTATAAGATCTTGGCGAACTGTATATTCCCTCGTGATTTGAAAGACCTGAGATGTCAATATTCTAAGTGTGAAGGATGAAGTTGGGCTTTTCTCTGTACCAGCAACAAACCTAATCCAAGAGATCCATAGATCATAAAAGTTAAAATGAAAACTCCTAGAAGAAAATGTAGGAGTAAATCTTTGTGACCTTGTCTTAGGCAAAACCTTATTAGTTTGACATCAAAATCACAAAAGAAAAAAATAATTAACCAAGGCTTCATCCCAATCTAAACAAACAAACAAAAATTCAAAACAAGCCAACAACAACAAAAACAAAACAAAACAAAAACCTGTGCCTCTATTGACATAATTATCAAGCTAAATGCAATCTTCAGAACAGGAGAAAATATTGGCAACTTAGTTATCTCTTAAAAGACATATCTAGAAAAATGTTTTAACTCTGCTGCATCAAAAATATCAAGACAAAGTACCCAATGGAAAATGGAAACATAATTGGAATGCATTTAAAAAATGTAAAAAAAATCATCAAGATCCACATTCAACATGATTGGTCATTGTAGAAATGCAAATCAAAACTACAAGGTGGCACCCTGACCTCTCTATGAAGGTTTAAACACTATGGACAAGGATTAGAGAACATGGAGCCACCGGGTATTTCTGGTACAGATATTTTGTGAAGGACATTGGCAAACCCTTAGAAAGATGTGGGTAGTTACCAGAAAAGTCAGCAATGAATTTAATTTCTAGGCATGTAGCCCAAATAAATGAAAACATGTCCACACAAAATTGATACAGATGTTGATAACCTACATTTTTCATCACAGGACAGAAGCAGAAACAAAGGTCTATCAATATAGATAAATTAAAGTGGTGTGCCAATATACTGCCCAATTGTTTACCATCAAAAAATGAAGTTAGACACATTGTAATATGGATGAAAACCTTACATAAAAGGTCACCGAATATGCAGTTCCATTTATATGAAGTGTTCAAATAGATAGCTTAAAAAGGAACTAGAATGAACTGTGCTAGGGTTGAGCATAAGAGAGAACAGAGAGACTGCTTGTAGGTCTGGGGAACTTTTTGAGATAATAAAAATGCTCTAAATTAGCTGGGTTGCACAAGTCTGGACATCCTATGACCCACTGAACCGTGCACTTTAAATGGAAGAATTTTGTGGTAATGGATTATATCTCAATAAAACTGCTCTTTACAAAATATAAGTCATATTCCACATCTGTGTTTTAATCTGTTCGATAGTTTCTCTATGCTCTTAAATTCCAAAGGTTGGCCATGAGCATGCTTTATCCTTCTGCATCCCTCTGCTATGTCCTCAGTCACCTGGACCCAGGATCTAGGCTTTGAACACAACTTGTTATTTTCTACTGTAGAGTCCTGTTTGTTTGTTGTCGAGGGTTTTGGGGTGTGTGTGCGTCCATTTTCTACTTTGCCAACAGTTTTTATAATGCACTTCTTCTATTTGCCTAAAAGAGAAATTTCCTCCTCTCTGCCTTTGGGCAACAATATTGCTCATTTTCTTTAAGTATTTATAAGTCAAGTTAGTTGAGATTATTTTGTGTATTTACACGGGCATTTGTACGTTTGTCTTTTGATCTTCCAGCCAAATTCTCTGCAATGTTAAGCTATCACCATCTTAGAGAGCACCTTCTCTGGTTTATCATTCTTATATCTTTAATTTTAAGAAGTGTTTGACCAGTCATCGTTACTCTGTACCTGTTTCTTGAATACATTCTCAAGTCTGATGACAGAACTACCAAAGTTCTTCTCTCACACAGCCCATTATAAATAAGGCTATCATATGCAAATGTAGTAATGGCTACTGAGGAGTCTCATAGATGGATGGATGGCCTTGCTTTACCATGTGATGGGATCAGAGTCCTCATAAAGATCTTACCTCTTGACCTCAGTTGTAATACCACCATTGTGCCCTGATCAGGTACACTCTGTGCTGCAATGTTGAAAAACATGAAATCTGCCCTTGAGGCCTTCACATTTTACAGAGGGAAAAAGACCTGAACAATGGGAAATAACGATGGTGGTGGTGATGATGATGATGATGATGATGATGATGATGATGATGATGATACATGCTGATCATAGCAAAGTATTTGGGAATTACAAGATTGAAGGCCATTGATTTTTGATGAAGGATATCACTGGATTTATTACATTTGCTTTAGGTCTTATGGAGAAAGCAGCTCCAGATCAGTGATCTCAGATCAGGGGTGGAGAGCAGAGGTGATTTTGCTCTATAAGACATTATTGTAATGTCTAATGATACCATTTGCTTTATTGTCCAAACTAGAGGTAAGGGAAGAGGCTGTTGGTATCTGGTAGGAGAAACAAGAAAGACTGCTGAACAACCTCCAATGCACAGGACCACCCCTGCCACACAGATGTGTCTCACCACATGTCCTCAAAGCTAAGACTGAGAAACCTGGGTCAGACAATGGTGCTTGCTGCTAAAGCAGTAATGAAAGGGGCCGATTGGAGAATTTGGAATGGATTAATCTGGCCAACAACACTGGAACTCATGTTCCATCTCAGTATTACACAAGCACAAAGAGAGGCTCATCAGTCATGCTGTGTCCTCTGCTGTAGTACAGTAGATGTCTTAGTTAGGGGTTTTACTGCTGTGGACAGACACCATGACCAAGGCAACTCTTACAAGGACAACATTTAACTGGGGCTGGCTTACAGGTTCAGAGATTCAGTCCATTATCATCAAGGTGGGAACATAGCAGCATCCAGGCAGGTATGGTGCAGGAGGAGCTGAGAGTTCTACATTTTCATCTGAAGGCTACTAGTGGAATACTGACTTCAAGATAGATAGGAGTAGTGTCTTAAAGCCCATGCCCACAGTGACACACCTACTCCAACAAGGCTATACCTACTCCAACAGGGCCATACCTCCAAATAGTGCCACTCCCTGGGCCAATATACAATATACCATCATAGTAGGGTTACACATAAAATATTTCCACTGAAGAAGCAAATGTGAACTTGATCAAGACCCCAAGACAGCACTAGCTTATGAAAATATGTGTGGATCATGCATTATTTTAACTGATCTACCAACCCCAATGCTGAATTTTAGTCCTTAATATTGCTTCTACATCTTACATGTGACATTAAAGATAGTCAAGCCAAACATCCAAGTCATCACAATTTTATCAATTGAGGCAGAGACATAGTTTTAAAATTAAAGAGCTAACTGAAATAAAATTATTATAACTATTGGCAAAGGTAGACTTTAGAGACAACCAACAGTTTGAAAATGGACCACAAATTAGTAAAGCTGGGGAGCTGCACCATCTAGGAATGTGCTTCCCTTGCGAGCCTGGCTCACAGAGGAAGGAAAATATGGAAAAGCACAGAGAAACAAGCACATAAAACAACACAGCCTGAGAGAATATTTCAATCTAGGGTAATTTCCATTGTGAAAGTAGCATATTCCTGGATTAATTTCTCTGTGCTGTGCCAGGGCATATTTTCCAATATCCCTGGCTTCTTAGAGCACCAATTTGGTGGGAAAAAAAACAGGAAAGGAAGATAACTTTTGTTTCAGGGTCAAGCTACGAAGCCTACAAATTCCTGCATAGGAAAACTCCCTTGCTGCTCTTGCTTCCAAGTGGATTAGACAAAAAGCCCTCATCCTAGAGCCTCCCCACCCCCGGCCCTATGTGATCTGTTCTCTGCTCTTTTTCAACCCCACCTTGTAAGCTTCAACTTCATGCCAATCTTCTGTTTTCATAGCTTTGACTGGTATGTCAGCTGCACCAGCTGGTTTGTGTCTGTCTCCTCGGAGACCTTTACTTGGTGAGTCTCCTATAATTTATTTTCAGTTCAGATCCTGCCTCCTCTTGGGGTTTCTCTTTCTGGAGAATCACTTCCCCAATCACTCACTCTCACATTACCCTCTTTAGTCATCTTCCCTGAAGCAAACATTCCCTAAAAATCACAGTATTTGTTTACTTGTTCCATAAAGGAAGAGCCCTATCCATTTTGTTCCCAGTATTCTCCTATCATGTTGAATGGTGCCTAGCATGTGGAAGGCGTCTGGCAAATATTTGTTGAATGAATACATGAATTAGATAATCTGGGGCTTGGACTGAATCATCTAGAGGGGTCGCCTTCCAGCAATGAAGTACTATGATTTTCAAGATCCATCACCCAAAGCATCCATCTTTCCAACTGAGAGCTTCTCTCTGTCTATTGGCCAAGATAGGATTTCTCAGGGCTTAACTGAAATGGTGGGTAAGCAAGCAGAATGAAACAGATGCCTTTGGGGGCCAGACGCATCTTCCTCAGAGGTTAGCAGTGGAGCAAAGAGCAATCACCGTAATCAACACAGAGGTGGTTGAAGAGCAGCTGGGTTCTCTGCCAAATGGCCTTTTGTGGATGTCAGAGCCAAGCTTCTCTGAAAACAGCCCTTTATTTAGAACAGGACTCCAAGTGGAGCTTGCCCTCTACCTCCTGCCTGTACTTCTCTCCTTGGGCTCTCCAGCTTGTCCCATATGTGTTCAATTGCTCTCTTAACATCAGCTTGGGTAACCCTGATGTGAGGGAGATGAGAGAGTCAGCCATGAGGTCTGTGAAGGTCTGATGAAAGCAACTTTAACACATAACCATTTGCCTTGGCAGGAGCTTGGGCCAAGAGCAAAAAGTCCTCTTGATGTGTCAAATTATAGATAAACACAAGTTTCAAAAACATTTGTGATATAACTGCAAATAAATGCTGGTAACTGGCAGGGTGCTCTGCTTACAAATAGTTCCTGTCATCCAAACAGTGAGAGGATAAACTTAAATGTGACTGACTTCCCAGACATTTGTAAGCACTGGAACAGGCAGGCTCCGAGGCTGCAAGCGTAAGAGAAGAAGAAGTGAGGCATGAGGTCAAACCAGCCAACAGTCAAGTCACACAGGCCTATGGCCATGGGGCCTGAAGTTTATCAAGATGATTCAACTGAAGATTCCTGTGAGACTTCTTCCTGAGTTCCACCCATCTTTGAAGACCTTCTGAGTTGTCCATACCCCTCACAGTCAGGTTGGGGTTGGCTTGTCCTCTGAGAAATGTGACCTTGGCAACTGGATGAAGAGCCTCAGCCCAATAAGATAGTTACACTTGCCAGGTCTCCTCAAGGAAAAACTACCAAGAACACCTGCCCTGCAGAGCTCTGTGGTAATGGGGATGCAAATGAGAAAAAGAGATGGGAGCCCCCCTCTGCTCAGTGGCTACTATGAGCTTCCATGCATCCATTTATTTACCTATGAGTCAAGATATATTTATATTCTTCTTGTATGCTAAACACCATACTAGGTACTGAACTCCTCACTAAGAAAAACATTGGTTTGGGTATCTGACATATAAGATATAAGATTAGTATCTTCAGATATATCTGAACTGACACTAACCAACAAGATACCAAAAGTCATAGAGTATATATTTTTTAGGGAAATGCCTATTCTCCATATTCAATACACTGTTAGAGGTATAATAAGTATTTCCTTCTGGTCTCTCTTTTGAGTTTACTCCTAATGTAAACATTTATGTCAAGTCTAATTGTTATTCCTATTTCAAGTATAGCATGTAATGAGTTGCCAGAGTATCCTCCTCCATCCCGTCTCTTCGTCCCCTCTTCCTCCCTGGCTCTCTATCTCCCTCCTCTTTCATATGGATTGACATGTAATGATTACGTATGTACACCCAAGGGTCATGTGGATCCTTCTTGAACTCCTAAAATCCAGTTTTGATTTCCTAATATCTACCAACTCCAGAGTTCAAGACTGCAATTTGAGAGTTCCTAGAATTTGGAGCAATTATGATTGGAGCTTCTTTTGGCTCTTGAGGCCACTGTTGCACCCACCCCACCCGGTGAAGTTGGACCTTATCTAAACACAAAAACTCAGCCCTTACTTCCATAAGGGAGTTCCATAAGAATCGGACTAACCACCAAAAGTATCTGTAGGCTTAACAGAAGAATTTGTGTTTTGGTGGGAGAAGACTGGAAGCCAAAAAAAAAAAAAAAAAAAAAAAGTATTTGATAACCAGATAAATTAACTTCAACAGATGCAATTTCATCTGCTCTGTGTCTGCGAGTTTAGAGAGCTGGACAAGTCACTTGCCTTTCTGTGTCTCAGTTGCTCATATCTAAAAGAGCACCGTAACATTTGCTAACAGGGATGATATGTATGAGATTTATTTTTTTTAAACCAAAAGGATTAGGGCTGAAAATGTTGCTCAGCAGTTAAGAGCAAGTACTGCTCTTGCAGAGGACCCGAGTTTGGTTCCAAACACCCACACCTGCTACCTCACAGCCATCAGCTGCATTGGGGTCTGACATCAATGGCCTCAGCCAGCACTGCCTCCAGCTACATGTACCCCCATCTCCCTCCCCAACATATACACATATAATTGAAGATGTTAAAAATAAATCTTCTTGGAAAAAGAAAAGTTTTGGGTTTCATTTCAGCTCACATATTGGGGAGGTGATAGATGGATGGGCAGATAGACAATAAACAGAGCTGGGTAAAGCTCTCATGTATATATTTACACACATACATAGATAGGCACCACCACCATCATTCCTTTAATTCCTGGCTCCTTTTACTCTGCACCATTTTTTTCTTCCTCATTTTCTTCTCCTGTGTACATTCTGGAAGAGAAACAGATTTAGCCCTGGCCCTCCTCTGTTCTCATATAGAGCAGTTTTTTCTGCTCTGAGGCCTTGGCTCCCACTGACGTCATATCCCAAGCATGTTTACCAAGGTATTTTCCAGACAATGATCGCTTCCTCCTTGTGAGGGATTAAGGTGTCAAAAGTCATGATAATATTTTTTCAATGTGTTACATTTATGTATACACAAAAAGCTCCATGGCTTTAAATCAGTATTAAAAACACTGGCTGTGTCTTTGGGCTGTTTTCACTCTCAAAAAATTCTCCGGTTCAAAGGAAGTAGCGTTTCCTGGCGGTGAGAGAGGCTTCACTCAGTACATGCCTTCTAATGATGGCCAGGACAGAACAGGCCATCCAGCCCTCCTACGACCCTGATCCCGGGACCCAGGGGATGACAGCGGCCCTTTTCTATAAAGGTCAAGGGGGCTGCAATACCAGATGACTGGAACCTGGCACAGAAGTCAATGATAGGTAGTTCCCTTCAAAAACATATCTTATTGCTCTATTCTTAGACTATTTCTTGCTTCTTTTATTCATTCCAGCTTCAAAAAGTTCAGTCTCACAGATGGAAGGAGATGTCTCTCAAGAAAGAGAGTATATGATCTTAGAGTTTCACAATCTTGCTTTCTGTGTTGGGGTTGGCTTGTAGCTTCGATGAACAAACAGGACGCCCAGAGAGCCACTCCTTTCTCCTGTGTGTGTGTGTGTGTGTGTGTGTGTGTGTGTGTGTGTGTGATTTTTATAATTTTTTATGAAGCATATTTACATCTATTTGAGTGCTGGTGACAAATCACATGATAAACTGAAACTTCCCATTGCTACTATCTGAGTTTCAGATCTACTCTGTGACCCCTTCCCTCCTTCCTACCAGAGAAGAAGATAGGAGTTGGATTGCTGTCTTTGGCATCAGTCAGAGGAAGAAGTTGACACTGGAAGAGTTTTGATATAATTACAGTCTATCTTAGGTTTGGGATATGGATAGAAACAAAGAGGAAAGTGAGAGGCCTGTTCCCGCTCTCAGGTGTGTCATGGAAAGAGCCCAGCTGGAGTTTCAGCTTCATAGTAATGAGCTTTGTGTTTTGGGCAAAACATACTGAGTGTGGTCTCCCTGTGTCACAGAGGAACAATGACACCTGTTCACAGGGCTGTGAAGGTTTGAGAGCAGTGGGGTTTTCTCTTGAGTTTTCAACACTGCCATTTCTTGAATGTTGTTCTTACCTTTTGGACCTTCCTCTCCAAATCCAGGAAACACCAGATGTGGACTTGGCAACAACTGTTTTCCCTCCTGACTTTCTTTTCCCTAGATCATTCCATGCTTACTATGCCCTTTGGTTCTCTATAAGACAGGCATGAAGGTGGTCTTCCCACAGTTCATTTCACACAACCGAAGGAAGGGATTAGGTCGTAATAGCAGGTGCTTTTCAGGTTTAAGTGTTCCCAAAAGTCATCACTATTGGTAGGTTACAATCCACCAGACGAAAGTAACAGGGCAAGTTCCAAGGGGACATGTTTAAATGAAGAAGCCAACAGTCCATGCTCAATTCCTGCAGTATCCCAAGATTGTATATTATAGATCTAGGGAACCCTGATGCTCTGTTTTTGCAGGGTCTAGGTACAGAGCTTAAGTATGATTATAAATACAAACATGGCCTCACGGCACTCAGAGGCTGGTGAACTTAATACTAGAATTATACTACTTGGAACTTAGTCTAGAGTAGGTTCATAATGCATTTTAAACTATTTAAACCTTGGGGGCTGGATTGATGGTATACCAGTTAAGAATACTTGTTGCTCTTCTAGAGGACCTCGGTTCAGTTCCCAGCATCTACATGGCAGCTCATCCACCTGTAACTCCAGGTCCCAGGGGTCTTCTAGACTTCTAGACATGCTCTTCTAGACTTCATGGGCACCAGACATGTACAACACACATGTACATACATACAGGCAAAGTGCACACACATACACACGCACACATACACACACATATTAATGTATAATATATATTTATAAAAGTGTGTGTGCTTTTATAAATATATGTATACACCAATGTGTGTGTGTGTGTGTGTGTGTGTGTGCGCGCGCGCATGTGTGTATTTATTTCAATACCATTGAGCTGTATTGAAACCTTCAAAGAATTTGAATTGGAGTTTGAAGAGTCTTAGACCATCAGGTGACCAAACCCCTCTCTGGAGGTGGAAGAAACGTGCAGATTCAATCAATGTAAAATAAACTGTTCAAGGACCAAAGAAAACTGGGAATGTCTGAAAGACAAAAAAGGAGCGGATGGCTTTAGGCACCTGACGGGGGATAATTATAACACTTGGCTAATACATTTTTGGCACAAGCTTCTTGGCAGAGAAGGCCAAGTGGAAACATGCTGGGTTACTTAGTTTTGGTTTTCTGACAATGGAAAACATAGAATTTTTTCTGAAGAGATGAATTTTTTCCTGGAACCGAACACGGGCATTTATCACATGAGTCATTGGTACAGGATGCTGAGGACAAAATGGACCTATCTCCCTCTGCGGTTTCTTACCAAGCAGTGCAGCTTTCCATCTGGGTGTTCTCATTTCCACCCTTTATGGGTGATTTTTAGTGATCAGGAATCTTTTTAAAGCACTGGGAGGGCCTGAGACAAAACGAAAATGGAATCACATCTGCTTCCCACCTCACCACTAACTAACCCCAGCCCGTGGAGAGAGAATGTGCAGGTAATTTTATCTAGGTATAATCTTAAGGCAAGAATGATAATAATAACATTTCTAATTGTATCCTTTACCAAATGCAAGTACATTTTATAAGTACAAGCAACCTGACTGTGGTGGTTTGAATAAGAATGGCTCCCATAGGCTCATATATTTGGATACTTGGACCCCAGGAAGTAGAAATGTTTGAAAGGATTAGGAGGTGCTGAAGGAAGGGGGCTTTGAGGTTTCAAAAGCCCATGTCAGGTAGCAGTCTGCACCTTCTCTCTCAGACTGTGGACAAGGATGCAGCTGTCAGATACTTCTCCAAAACCATGTGTGCTGCCATGCTGCCTGCTGCCTTGGTCCTTGCCTGATGATAATAGCCTATACCTCTGAAACTGTAAGCCAGCCCTCAGTTAAATGCTTTCTTTCATAAAAGTTACCTTGGTCATGGTGTCTATTTGCAGCAACAGAACAGGGACTAAGACACTGACTAAGGCAGTGGTTCTCAATCTTCCCAATGCTTCAGCCCCTTAATACATTTCCTCATGTTGTGGTGACCCTCAACCAGAAAATTATTCTCATTGTTACTTCATAACTGTAATTCTTCTACTGGTTTGAATCATCATGTAAATATCTATGTTTTCCAATGGTCTAACATGAGCCCTATGAAAGGGTCATTTGATTCTCAAAGGGGGCGTGGCCCATGGGTTAAGAACTGCTAGATTCTGTCTGGGCCAGTCGGTGCTCTGAGCAGACCTTGGGCACAAACTTCCCAGCCAGTCCCACAACACCCAGAGGAAGCTCCACTCCCAGGTGACCTAACAAGCCCAGGATCACAGGATCCCAGAATCAAAGGATCACTGACACAGCTTGACTCTGAGGAGTTCTGAAACAACCAGGATCACAGGAAGGACAGGCTCCAGTCAGATTTAGCAAGGGCAGGTAGCACTAGAGATAACCAGATGGCAAGAAGGTAATCTTTCAACAAATCCACACAAACCTAATTCCACCTCTTACAACAAAAACAGCAGGAAGTGACAAGTACTTTTTCTTAATATCTTAATATGAAAATTAATATTACTAACATATCCTAATCGATTGAAATCCAATAATATGAGGAATTAGAAATTTGTTGATTGTCATCCAATGGTCTCTCTAATTTGGTAATTGGAGAAGTAGGTCTAACATTGTACAATCTATATACACTTTCTGCTTGTTTGTGACAGTGTCTTGCTGTGTACAATATAAGGGTCTTGAAATCTTGCTTCTCCTATCTCAGCCTCTCTATTAGTAGTATTGTTTATTTCATGTCTTTGCACTATACTATGGTTTTTCAGAATAGCTTATATATTTCAAAAGTAGTTATATACCCAAAAGAAACATAGATCATTAACTAGGGAGGTTGCTTGTAAGAGACCAACAAAGAGTGAGACTGAATGCTTTGCCTGACGTTTGTAACTCTTATATCAAGTTTGAAGAAGAGGACTTTATAAGTTACTCTTTCTCTGAGACGAATGCTTTTCCAAATTATCACAGATAATGAACCAAATTCTTGCCCTCACCCAATGTCCATGCCACCCTCCAAGCAGAGCCATTGTTCACTGAAACAGTTGGTGAATGACTTTATGGATAGACTATCTTAATACCTACACCATTTCTTAAATGAATGGAACCTGTTCTCAGTGGGCTGAGAATAAAGTCACTCACTCAAGTCAAATAGCTTTGACCATAGCAGGAAGTCTGTATCCAAAAATCGAGCCTACAATTCATTTCTTGGTGTAGCAGAACTATCAACTCTCAGCTTAGCTACGATGGAGGTAAAATCCTTTGGTGATGTGAGGGTCATTGAAATACAGCCTTATTACAATGAAATTCAATGTCTAAAAATTGTTCTTATTTTGGGCTTGTACCACAGTAAGAGCCAAGATTTTAAACTCTACTAAATACAAAACAAACAAAAAGACTTTATATATTTATGTTCATTTAGGAAAATACCAGTACTGATGTATTATTTTGAAGAATACAGTTAATATGTTTGGAATTATTTAAAATTTATATTGAGAAAAATGTATTTTCACTATTGCTGTAGATGAGCATCTACATAAGACTGTGAAATTGATTGTTGTTTTATATCAAACAACTTTTATAATATTTGTATTGTTATAATATTTTATAAATTTTAAGAAATATGACGAAAAAGATATTGTAGGTATTAAAGGGAGGTCTCTGGGAGGAGTGGGGGTACAAAAGGGAAACAAGAATGTGATTTAATTCTATTTACTTAAAATATATTTTTAAATGTTAACAAATTCAGATAAATTGAAATCATGTAACTTTTCTCATCATAATGCAATAAAAATTTAAAAAAAAGAAATACATAAATCACTCCCTCAAAGAAATGCATGAGAACACAGGTAAACAGCTATAAGCCTTTAAAGAGGAAACACAAAAATCCCTTAAAGAACTATAGGAAAACACAATCAAACAAGTGAAGGAAATTAACAAAACCATCCAGAATAAAAAAAATGGAAAGAGAAACAATAAAGAAAACAGAAAGAGAGACAACCCTGGAGGTACAAAACCTAGAAAAGAAATCAGAAGTCATAGATGCAAGCACCACCAACAGAATACAAGAGATAGAAGAGAGAATCTCAGGGGCAGAAGACATCATACAAAACATTCATACAACGGTCAGAGAAAACACAAAAAGCAAAAAGCTCCTAACCCAGAACATCCAGGACACATCCAGGAAATCCAGGACACAATGAGAAGACCAAATCTAAGGATGATAGGTATAGAAGAGAGTGAAGACTCCCAATGTAATGAGCCAGTAAATATCTTCAACAAAATTATAGAAGAAAACTTCTCTAACCTAAAGAAAGAGATGTCCATGAACATACAAGAAGCCTACAGAACTCCAAATAGACTGGACCAGAAAAGAAATTCCTCCGGACACATAATAATCAAAACACCAAATGCACTAAACAAAGAAAGAATTTTAAAAGCAGTAAGGGAAAACAGTCAAGTAACATATAAAGGCAGGCCTATCAGAATTACACCAGACTTCTCACCAGAGACTATGAATGCTAGAAGATCCTTGGCAGATGTCATACAGACCCTAAGAGAACACAAATTCCAGAACAGGCTAACTCTCAATTATTATAGATAAGATATTCCATGACAAAACCAAATTTACACAATATCTTTCCACAAATTCAGCCCTACAAAGGATAATAGATGGAAAATACTAACATAAGGAACAAAATTACACATTAGAAGAAGCAAGAAAGTAATCTTTCAACAAACCCACACAAACCTAATTCACTTCTTACAACAAAAACAACAGGAAGTAACAATTACTTTTTCTTAATATCTTAATATGAAAATTAATATTTCCAACATATCTTAATTGATTGAAATCCAAAAATATGAGGAATTAGAAAGTTGTTCACTGTCATACAGTGGACTTTCTAATTTGGTAATTGGAGAAGTAGGTCCAACATTGTACAATCCATATACATTTTCTGCTTGTTTGTACGTGACAGTGTCTTGCTGTGTTCCACATAATGGTCTTGAAATCTTGCTTCTATCTCAGCCTCTCTATTAGTAGTATTGTTTATTTCATGTTTTTACACTATACTATGGTTTTTAGAACAGCTTAAATATTTCAAAAGTAGTTATACAGCCAAAAGGAATGTAGACAATTAACTTGAGAGGTGGCTTGTAAGAGAACAACAAAGAGTGAGACCAAATGCTTTGCTTGATGTTTGTAACTATTGTATCAAGTTTGAAGAAGAAGACTTTGTAAGTTACTCTTTCTCTAAGATGAATGCTTTTCCAAATTATCACAACCAATGAACCAGATTCTTACCCTTACCTAATATCTCTGCCACCTTCCAAGCAGAACCATTATTCATTGAAACAGTTGGTGAATAACTTTATGGATAGACCATCTTAATATACACACCATTTCTTAAATGAATGTAACCTGTTCTTTGTGGGCTGAGAATAAATTCACTCACTTAAGTCAAATAGCTTTGACCATAGCAGGAAGTCTGTATCCAAAAATCGTACCTACAATTCATTTCTTGGTGTAGCAGAACTGTCAACTCTCAGCTTAGCTACGATGGAGGTAAAATCCTTTGGTGATGTGAGGGTCATTGAAGTACAGCCTTATTACAATGAACTCCAATGTCTAAAATTGCTCTTATTTTGGGCTTGTACCACAGTAAGAGCCAAAATTTTAAACTCTACTAAATAAAAAACAAACAAATAAACAAAAAGACTTTATATATTTATGTTCATTTAAGAAAATACTAGTAGTGATGTATTATTTTGAAGTATACAGTTAATATGTTTGGAGTTATTTAAAATTTATATTGAGAAAAATGTATTTTCACTATTGCTGTAGACGAGCATCTACATAAGACTGTTAAATTGATTGTTGTTTTATATCAAACAACTTTTATAATACTCATTTTTATTGTTATATGACAAAAAAAGGTATTGTACGTATTGAATGGTAGGTCTCAGGGAGTACAAAAGGAAAATAAGAATGTCATTTAATTCTCCTTTCTTAAAATATGTTTTTAAATGTTAACAAAATTAGATAAATTGAAATTATGTATCTTTTCTCATAATGCAATAAAACTTAAATCAATAAAAAAATTTAAAAAGTAGACTTCAAATATAAAGGGATTGTCTTAAGGTTAAAAATAATAATAAAACATAAAAAAAAGAACTGCTGGATTAAGGATTTTTCAGGCTGAATAGCTTCTCCAAGGCCCCCAAGCTTCCAGTCTCCAGTTCCTCCCGCTGTTGGTGGATCCCCAGATTCTTATGTCAACGAGGATTCTGAGGTCACATGTGACACGGCATTGACTGACCACTTCAGTATTTGCTCATTGAGAAGGGAAGGACACACAGTGTTCTGCAGTGAATTTGCCATTGTTGTGCGATTACATTTTCCCACTATAAAAGAAATTTCATATGGCAATAATTAACAGATAAACGTGGTTCCTGTAGTTCCTCTCCATTTGTTAGTGGAAACATCTCATGACTTTATCACATTCTACTTAGATCTTTGGGGCTCCCAGGAGTCGATGTATATACACAGGGAACAAGCCAAACAGAAACTCACCTCTCCCCTCAAAAATGTGCCAAGCCTGCAATGCAAGTTATAGTTATTATGAAGATTTTGTTTACATAAGTCAATTTATGAATTATTAATTGAAAAATGTTAGTCTACAGCTAATGACTCCTCTTTGTTCGCTTCATATTTACTTAAGCAAGCAGAACCATTTAGAGTTGTAAATCGTAAAGCATCCCAGTGAGGCACTTTGAACGTTCTGGCCACTGGAGGCTGTATACAAAGGTGAAGTTTGTGGATGTGCATCCTGAAGGATATGGGTTTCTCAAGAATAAGCCATAATTCCAAGGCTGCATGAGGCAATCAGCAGGTCCTGAGGGAACTACTGCTGTTTCTGACGGCGCATTCTCCATTACACTGCCCATGCCAAATCTGTGCCTGTGCCCCACACAACAATACACACATAATAGAATGCAGTAAATGAATGGATGGGTATTGAATTATGAGTGGATATTTGAATGAGTAAGTCAGACACTCACCCCAATGCAGTTACCAGGACAAACCCAGAAACACCCATCTTCATGAGCAGTGAGGGAGGCTGATCTAGTTAACTGCCTCTGAAGCTGGTCGCCCACGTTGGGAAGAAAGAGAGTGCATACCTGGTTGGCATGAGTGTGATTTCACAAGCAGATGTGTAAAACTTGCAAATGAGAAGTGGATTGTTTGTGTCTAAGAGAAGAGAAGGGAGAGACTCAGTAAGCTCAGTTAAAGTAAACTATTTATTGCACTAACTAAGCCACAATGTGGTCGCACCCAACTGGTCACAACTGCAGCCACCAACACCTCTTTCTTAAAAGTCTTCAGTCTCATAGTAACTGGGAAAGGAAAGCTTCTAACTCGTTCTTGGCATCCTGGACTGTTTAAGGCCTTAGTCCATGAGAGTTAAGTCTGGTGGTTTTCTGTCTGTCTCTGCGCCAGACAGAAAGAGGATGGGATGGAAGAGAAGTCAGATGTGGGCCTTGTTCCTAGGGAAAGCAGCTTGCAGAGTGGGATGAACACATTCCCTGCTTGGATGACTTCTAGACTCTGGGGCTTGGCAGAGCAGCAGCTGAAAACATGGAACAAAATAAACTACAAAATATAGAAGGAATGCGGGAAAAGTCATGAAAAGCAAGTGGGTGATTCATAGAGATTACAGTGTAATGGCTACAAGATTTTCCAGGCTTTGATTTAAAATTTTTCAAGAAATCAGTTGCAGCAGAGACTCCCTTGGTGGCTAGACCATGAAGGAAAAAAAAAAATATATATATATATATATATATATATATATTTCCCTTTATATACATATAGATATGTATATAAAATACACAAACACATATATATGTGTGTGTTTGTGTGTGTATATATAAAACATTTGTTTAGGATGTTTATTTTATTTTTAATGAATCAGCAGAGCCCATTTTTATTCCTATGCTCCCCTCCTGAAGAAATAAAAATCCATAAGCAATTCCTATATGTAGGCAACATAAAGAAGACACAAAAAGATCATTTCAAAAGTGGAGATAATTTATTTTTTAATCATTCATAAGTACCTGAACAACTGTATAAAATTATGTTTGATGTGCTGGTAGCCAATGCACACATGCATGCACGTAGAGCCTTTCCCTGGGCCCAGCAATTCCTGAATGAAGATATTAATTTATCATGGTTCACAAGATCATAATTGAACTTTTAAAAGACCCCAAATTTAGACAAATCATGGCTACTGTGGTATGTGACAGTGCAACTTTAGGAATACAAACCTCAAGATTGACATTGTAAAGGTCAGATCTCCAGCTAGATCAGCCCAGGACAAGGATGCGTGTGTTGGTTTTTTGCAACCTTGATACAAATAAAAGTCATCTACAAAGGGCACCTCAGTTGAGGAATTGCTTCCATTAGATCATCCTGTGGTCATGTGTGTAGAGCATTTTCTTGATAAATGATTTACGTGGGTGGGTCTACCCTCTTGGGTTGTGTCGTTCCTGGGCTGGTGGCCCTGGGTCGTATAAATAAGCAGGCTGAGCAAGCTGTAGGAGCGAGGCAGTGAGCATATCTCTCTGTGGTCTGTCTCTGTTCCTGCTCGGGTTCCTCTGCTGGCTTCCCTCAAAGACGGCCTGTGGTGTCAAGTAAACTCCTTTACCCCCTATGCCTACTTTGTACACGGAACAGGAGAACTCTGGTGTTGGTCCACCTGCTTCCCTGTCTCCCAGGCAAGCGGCTCCTGTTTGTAACTCTTGCTGTTGTACTCATTACCTAGTCTTTATTCCTCACACATAATTTAATGCCTTCTTAACACTTCTGGTGCAAGGAATTGCCCAGAATACTCTATATGTCCATAGGTAGGACATATAGAGGCAGACTCCCCAGGGAACACCATTTTCATGCCAGAGAATTTGGAGGAGCTGGGGCTATTCAGCATTTTTCAGTGTCCCTTTATGCTAACAAAGCACCCTCATGTGCCTTTCCACAAGTGCCTCTCAAATATGCTCTCTGTTTTATGTTCCAGAACTGAGGGCTCCTTGGAGCTAAATGTTGACTCTGGGGTAGTAACAGCGTCTTGTTACTTGTGGGCCTCCCCACCAGGCCTCCCTACCAGATCCTACAACCAGACTCCCCCACCAGACCCCTCAGGTCCCCAGGCCCTCCTGCAGAGCCCCCCCTCACCTCTCCACCTCCCTCCCTCTCCAGGCCTCCCCCAGGCTCCACTGCCTTGCAGAAGCTCCTGGAA
Source organism: Montemys delectorum (assembly GCA_019843815.1). Lineage (NCBI taxonomy): Eukaryota > Metazoa > Chordata > Mammalia > Rodentia > Muridae > Montemys > Montemys delectorum. The sequence goes on along the minus strand of JADRCD010155364.1, from coordinate 701 downwards.
ATGATGGAAATCATGCTACAATGCTACCAAAAAAAAAAAAAATCTCTTGCAAGCAAAGACTAGACAGAAGCTATGATGGACACTGAAAAGTTATTAAAAAAGAGAAATCCAGTGGTTGCTAAAGATGATGGGGGGGGGAGGATGAAGGATGAATTCCAGTACATGTGAGCACCCATGTATTTTGATAAGCAACTCCCCCCCCCAATAAAACTAACTGCACCTGAGGACTGCTCTAGCAAGCTTTCTGCAGAACGCGAGTTCTGAACAAGAACCCACGAGAACCAGGTTCCGGCCTCAGACAGGCAGAATCATGAAGTGTATCTGTCTGCCTTAAAAGGCCCCGAGAAGTCTTGCTGCAAACAAACACAACTGAGATACAAAAAGAGAGGTACCTCAAACTTGGAACACTTTCTCTCACTGTCCCATAAAACAGGCATCTATCTGAATGTGTTCGGAAAACATTGGCTGAGGGCAGAGTTAGGGAAGGAAATACATTCACTGAGGTACTATAAATACTATATCCAACTAAAAGTTTTATTATAAAAATATAAACAAATTTATTTATTATACATGTTATTATGAAATTATTATAAATAAATTTATTATTGTAGTTTTATTATATACAATATATTTTCTAATTTCTTCTCTCTACTTAAAATTTGAAATGGTATACACACACACACACACACACACACACACAC